>CAUYPK010051600.1:0-47977 GCA_963574355.1 Loris lydekkerianus | reverse complement strand
AGTTAGATTCTTGGTTAATGAGCCGGTGATATTGTACCTCGACCTGATTTAACTGCCTCTAACCTTTTTTTTGGGATACAGGGCCCAAAGGTGAAGGGTAAATAAGGGTAGCAGGGGAAGAAGGTAGGGTGAAAAACCATGTAGGCACGTCCACAGGGGATTTTCTAGAATTTCTTTTCTTCTCTTTTCTAGATCTTCTTGGGGTGTTTTGATCGTGTTTTGTACGATCTCAGATCTGTTGGCATAAAAGTAGCACTTCTCCCATCTGTCTTATCCCCTCTATCTTCCACTTTGAAGTCATCTACATACGGAAGGATAATGTGAAATATATGCATTTGCCTTTTTTATGCAATTATGTGTTTAGTGCTGAAGGAAAAATATCCAGTACATCTAATTATTTATTGGGAAATTCTTACTGCTTTTCTAATTCAAGATTCTAAACTATCATATGCCTCTTCTCAACCACCAGCAAGTCTTCCAAAGATGTATGAAGATTTTCTTTAGATTGCTTTGGAAAAAATATGTCACCATTTAACATAGGTCTTCTGCCTGATGTCTTTCTGGTCCCCCTGAGTCTCTTCTGTGCCCCTGCTTATCATAAACTCACCGTAGCTTCATTATCATAGAGCCTGCCACATTTTATGTAACGGCTGATATAATTATCTCTCTCCCTCACTAGTCTACAATCTCTATTTCACTCAATATCTCAACAGCTTATTACATTGCCTGGCTATCATTTTATTTCAGTCAAATCTACTTTAGACCAATGATACAGTATCTCTAATTACTATATTCTTTTGTGTGATTTTTTTTAGCCACACTTGGTTAGTTTCTAAAAAGAGGAGTCCTGACATCTCAAAGTAGCAAGAGACATTGTTTCAGGGAAGGTTAAAGCAGTCAGCAGATAAATTCCTTGTCTGATAGGACCATTTTAAGCTTTCCACAGACTGGCTTAGTTTGTTTTGTGTTGCTATAACAGATATACCTGAGGCTGGGTAATGTATTTTAGAAAGTGGTTTATTGGGCTCGTGTTTTTGTATGCTGGGAAGTTGAAGAATCACGGCAAAGGCCTCTGCTTGTCTTCTGGGGGAGGCTTTCCATGCTGTGTCACCATGTGGCAAAAAGCCAAAGGGGAAATGGACACATGCAAAAGGTAAAACCCACGGGGGCCTAGATTTATAATAACCAGCTCTTGTGGGAACCCATCCATTCCCCAGAGAACTAATTCATTCTCACCAGATCAAGAAGTCACAGCAAACAGCACCAAGCCGTTCACGAGGGATCTGCTCCCACCACAAACATCTCCACAGATAGGTCCCAGTTCCCAACACTTCCAGGGATCAGATTTCAACATGATATTTTTGGGAATAAACCATATCCAAACCATAGCACTAATCAAATTATGACTTACATTCAGCAAAATTCAAAATTTCCTAAAATATAGGCTGTAATAATGTATCAACAGATAAAATATCAATTTAATAATTCTCAGGCTTATTATTATTTGCTGCCCTGAGATGTCTACAGAACTGTAGACTGCAATGCTGAATTAGTTGGGGCATCTTAGGTGCTAACTGAGAGAGTTAATTCCTGAAGCCCTAAAAAGATCCTCTTAGAAGCCACTCAAACCCTGAAGGAGGTCCCACAGTGGGAAGTCTGAGCAAAGTGTTATGGTGAGAAGGCAGTATAATTTGGATTTTTAAAATTCCATTCTGCAAGACATCCCCATGATATAAATATTCCTAATTAGCACAGAATTTCATACAGCTCCTTCGTACAAAATGCTGCAGTGCAATTTAGGGCTGCTTAAAATTATCATAACTTGTCCCATTTGGCAAACTAAGCCAGGGTCTTAGAATAATGTGAAGCTGTGGTGTGCGGGAATGTGGGCAGCTTACAGAGCTCCTTCCCTCCAGATCAGAGAGCCTGTGTGTTGATTTTACTCTGAATTCTTACGTTGGAATGCCTCATCAGGATGCAACAGCCATCTACTGGAACACCAAGAGGGACTTATGGAACACCAGAGCAGAAAAAATGTAAGAAGTAAAAATGATCAACCTGAAATTTTTCCAATCTACTTTGCTGCTTAACATAGATTCATCTAAGCAGCCCAAATGAAAAGGAGGTTTTCTGTTAGCAAATGCTGGAAAGACAAAAATAATGTTCCTGTCTGCTTTCTTTCCTGTTGGTTAGCTAGATGCCATGAAAAATAAAATATGTCTCTGTTTCCTGAACCCACCCAATATTTTTAAAATCTTGACATGTATATTTATGTCCTGTCAAAAAGTTAATAATAAGAAGGATTTATTATAAGTCCTGAGCTTTGTTTTTTGGATCAGAGCAGCTCTGATTAAGGACTCATAGGCACATGACATTGAGTCTGTGCTGTGACATGGTCTGTTCTCTAGAAAGTGACAGATGGAAAGATACACCACTAGACAAGAATGATACTTTTTCTACTTTCTTTCACTCCCATAAAAAAAAAATCATAAAATAAAGTATAAGAGTTAAGAAAAGGAACAGGCTCGGCTCCTATAGCTCAGTGTCTAGGGTGCCAGCCACATACACCGGGGATGGTAGGTTTGAACCTGGCCTGGGCCTGCCAAACAACAATAATGACTACAAAAAAAAAAAAACATAGCTGGGGATTGTGGCAAGTGCTTGTAGTCCCAGCTACTTGGGAGACTGAGGCAAGAGAAGCTCTTAAATCCAAGAGTTTAAAGTTGGTGTGAGCTGTGACACCACAGCACTCTACCAAGGGTGACATAGTGAGACTGAGACTCTGTCTCAAAAAAAACAAAAAACAAAAAACAAATGTTACACTAATAAGACACCATGGGGACTGGAAAGCTGTCAGAATAATGTGGAAGAGGGAGGGAAAATGTGGCAAAAGAGACGGGATCAGGATATAAATTAAAAAATGGGGGGTGGTGCCTGTGGCTCAAGGAGTAGGGGTCCAGCCCTATATACCAAAGGTGGCAGGCCCCAGCTAAAAACTGCAAAAAAAAGAAAGGTACCATGTGGCAAGTGAGATCATGCCATGGTTCAAACATGGCTGTGTATCTAGATCACTTCCAGAATTCTGTTTTAAATGAAGACCAAGGCATCTACTTAGGCCAGAGTCAGATGCCCCCAGGTGGAAGATTAGTGCTCAGGAGTGGGAGGTACAAGTATTCATGGATCCATCCCCTTGCAATCATGCCTAGAGCTGGCCAAGAAAGCGGCCTAAGAATGAACACTGAAAGTGCTATTTTCATAAAAACGTGTAAAAGATACAAGTCACATGGCTGCACTACAGCGCACGTGCCAGAGTGCCCCCTGAATTCTCCTGCTTCGTTGGAGAATTCATCTTGCCTTTGTGGTGCTGACAGAGTTGGCTCGTTGGCACCTTCAGCAATTTGGGTGGATTTGGTTCACTAGAACGATCATGTTACTGTGTCATCAGCACAGATGGGGCCACCTGGTGTTGACAGTGTATGGAGGTGGCCCAATGCCAATGGGGGTAGTAGGGGGTTTACAAGCGCAGCCTCATCAAAGCTCATAGGTGCTGCAAGTTCAGAAACAAATCTCAGGAAGGGAAAGATGGCAGCCATCATATAATAACTGTGAGGACCATGTTCTTCAGCCCATGTGAGACATTTTTAAGAACTCTTGAAATTTGTGGGTGAGGGTGACTTTTGAAAATAGACTAAATGAGTTAATCATAGTTAAGCCTGAGACATGGGTTATGAATAAAGTAACATGTAATTTATCCAGGTCAAGAATGCCTTTGCAAATGAAGAGTTTGCTGCTGATGATTATGCCAAGACAACAGATGTAAACTACGATTGTCCTGGACAGACTGGAATGTATAGTCACACTACAAGGGACTGTTACCTTCTACTCAGTTAGTTTTATGATTATCCAAAGCCTGTATAATAGTATTTTTTAATTGAGAAAGTATACAAGATGATGGCATAAGTAAAGAGGCATGGAGTGACAGAGCCTACTGTTCGGACTGTTATGGTGATACTAATCCCCTCCTCCTTCCTGACCCCAAATTACAGTTTAGAAAATTGTGTCTCCAAGTTATTCAACACCAATCGGCCATCACAAAGCAGCCCACCTTGCTTAGCATGATCATACCGCCCCAGCTATTACGGTGTGCTCCACTTTAATTATTTGATTTTGCTCTCTGCCTTTTCTCTTGGAGATAGTAGTTTTCCTAGGTCCAAAGGGGTATTTTTTTTATGTTAAAAGCCTGGGGGAATGAAGTTTAGAAACACAAGCCTTCTTCATCACAGCTGGCTGTCAGTCCTGTCAAAATGCTGATAGGAGGGTATTTCTTTATAAATGGAGTACCTATAGATCAAGATCTTAATTTACTTTGTTCCTAATTCACAAAGAGAACTTGACTTCTCTTTTTAGACTAAGTCTTTAGTAAATGCTAACATGTAGCTGGAAATTTCCACTGCAAAGTGTGCTCGTTTTGTGTTGAGTTCTTTCTAGGTGACTTTATCACGTTTTTAAAGTTTGGGGGTAGGCCTTGTTCCTCTGTCCTGGGCCGGTACAGATAGAATTATGAACTCTGCTGGGATTGTCCCAGCCCATTTCTTTGAGCAGCTGCCTTTATAGAAGAGCTTTGGCAATTCAGCTCCCAGTGCCCTCAGAGGTGCAAATAAAGCTGGAGCTGAAGCCATCCATGAGAGCAGATGGGCTGTCAGTCCAATGATTATAACTTTGAGAGCTCTGCAAAAGTTGAGAAGCAGCTTTCAGCTGCAAAAGGCAAGGTCCAGCAGGGAAGTAGCTAACTAACAAGTTTCACTTAAGATCTCTTCCCCTAAATTATCGTTATTAACCTTCATAGTAATCTAAACTCTATGAAGGTAGGGATTTGTTTATAGGAGTATCCTCGGAGCCTAGAATAGTACCTGGCATATAGCAGTAGCTCAAACTGATTTGTTGGATGAAAGGGTATTTCTCCATCTTTAAAATGGAGATATTAATAGTAGCTGGACTAAGATGGATACTCAGCTGGTTTCCATGCTGATATATGATTTCAGTGTCATGGGATTGTTGTGAGGATTGCGCAGATTAAAACATGTAAAGCGCTTACGCTGGAGCCTGAAACAGAACGTGTCAGGTGCCGTCAGTTTCAAGGCAGGAAAGTTGACAACCAGGATTGGGGTGGGGGTAGGGGGGCAGAATGCAGGATCCCAGTAGGGGGCACCACTGAGTCCAAGACCAGTAACAGTGGTTGGGGCTGAGTCTTCAGGATGCTGTAGCCCTTGCTTCATGGGCGCAGGCTTGAACTTGACTTCCGGAATCTAGAGTTGGGGAGGCAGGGTGAGATCTGAGGAAAGTGGCCACAGTAGAGGTCGGGACTAATGTTAAAATGGTCCCCATTGGTTTGCTATTTTTTGACAATACATTGTATATTGAAGTATCTAATCTCTGTTAAAATGCAAATACACTCAGCAGGAGGTCAGACATTAACTTCGCCTCAGTATATGGCAGCGTTATATCTTCTGCACAGGTTCACTGTTCTCTTAGTGAGAACAGATGGCAAAAATGATTAGGTGTAGATCATTATTTATATATTATATAATCAATCTGGCCACTACGTATGTAATTTATAAAGTCTATTTGGTTTCAATAACTCTATGAGGTATATAGGGAATGTAGTATTAACTATTTAGCATCCAAAGAAAATAAGGTGCAAAATATTAAAACTCAAGGATAGTGGTAGAAGCCCCAGGGCATAGATCACCTTTTTGTTGTTGTTCCACTAAGTGTCAGAACAGGAATTCAAACTGGTTTTCTCCTTCAGATTAGAGGGACTTCTTTTCTTTTCTTTTCTTCTTTTTTTTTTTTAACCATACTTGGCTGCCCCGCAACAACAAATTAATTGAAAAACCTTCCTGTTTCTACCAGTTTGTTCCCTATTAAGTATACTAATTGAAGAGCAAACTAGTGCCATCTCTAAACCTGTAGTTCCTGTGCACAAAGGATATGCAAGATAATCTATTAGAGTGTGGGAAGAAAATATTAGGACTTTTTTAGTTTTATATTTGTGGATGTGTTGAAATGACTATAATACATTACTACAGTATAGCTCAATGCATATATACATACACACATACATATAGCAATAAATATGTATAATTTATAAGTAAGTATATTAAAAAGTATTGAGATGCATACTTAAAAAAAGAAAAACAGAGTTACAGGGTCATAAAAGCCTGGAAACCATGTTCTTAACTAGTCACCACTTTACCTAGAATGTCTGCATTATTTTGAGCTAAGCACACATGTTTCACCTTATGCTTTAATGCTATAGACTATGCCAGTGGGCTGTGGTACTCAGAATAACAGAAGCTTTGAGTGAGTGAGGCCTGGAGGGATCAATTTGCCAAACCCCATCATTTGACAGGGGAAGAAACTGAGGCTTACAGGGGTTAAGGGATTTGCCCAAGCTGACAAGTTAAGGTTGAGCTCAACAATATGGGAAACGGATGGAAAATCCAGTTAATGCTTAGCTAGGCATGGTAATGTGTCATAGGGTTGACTTGCAGAAATTAAATCCGTTAATAATCCCCAAACCTTATTTTAGCCAGAAGTTTTAAATGCCTCACCTATCAACTCTTTTGCTAAAGATGATAACGTAATGGCTTTGTTTCTCTGGGCACCAAGAATGTATGCATTAAGCAAAAATGTCATACATTATAATACACACTGATTATCTGGTTGTATTGCAAATCTAAATAAGGGGAATACATACAGATATTTAAATATATATGTGTGTATGTATGTATATATATGCATATATATGTGAATTGGCAAAAACAATTGTATTGAAACAAATATACTTTCCCTACCCTTGCCTATTGCAAGGAAGGGAACCAAATTATAATATTATCCAGTAGGCAAGTAATTACTCAAAATCCACTGAAATTTGAAATACTGCAAGTTTGCTTCTAAAAGGAATCTCAGACTTTAAAATCATACCAAGCTGGACTATTTATCAAATGCCATGTTCTAGTAAGGATTTGGGTCTCTTTCGGTACTCTTTTCTTTTCTATTGATTTGTTCAGGTACTGGTGCATAAGGGTTTTATTTACTGAAATGTGATGACCAATAAAATAGTTCCTCTTCATTACTTTTACATTTTATAAAAATTAAACCCCCTCAGCTATGAACTTTAGAGTCATTTTGCCCATTCAAAAGCAAAACAAAATAACCCCCCTTCCCAAATCACCATCACCAATCAACAAACCTACTCAGTACCTTTTTTGGGAAATCTATGAAATTTATAGATGGATTTAGGGAGAAGTGAGTCTTTTATAGTGGGTCATTTTTCTTCCCAAATATATTTTTTTCAATCAGGATGAATCTTTCCATATATTCAGTCATTTATGTCCCCTTGGCACATGGGATTTTTTCATTCTATTTTATTCTCTAACTGGTTGCACATTGTATATAAGAAAGCTGTTGATAGTCTTTGCAGTTCATGTAATCTGTCATTTTGTTGTCTTTTCTTATTGATTTTGCAGTTTTTAAGTGCTTCCCTTGCAATTTCTGTAGGTACACCCATCTCACTTGTGAATGATGACTAATTTGCTTCTTTCTTTCCAGTTTCTATGCTTCTCATTTTATTCTTTTGTAGAAATTACTACTTTGAACAATTATTTAATCATCCCTCAATTACTGATTGTTTAGAAATTTTTCCCATTCTAATAATGCTACAGTGATTTTTTTTTTTTTTTTTTTTTTTTTTTGGCACAGCATGTAAGCAGTTTGGTCATTTCATTAGGATAGATTCCCATAAGCATCGTTTGTTGGGTTACAACATCTAATAATTTTAAGAGACTTTTGGTATGTGTTGTCATTTTACTTTCCCGTAAGGCTTATCAGGCACAATTGTCATCTTTCTTCCTCCATCTGTCTGTCCAGCTTCTTTTTCTGTCCCCGCTTCCCTGCTACCCTCTGGCCCTGCCACGTTCCCTGATGATTTGCAATCCCAAGTCTCCCTGCTTTTAGATATGCCTCCAACAGGCATCTTTCCTCCACAGCCTGGAGGTGCCGGACACAGGGGCCCTCTCCTCAGTCCTTCCTCTCTGAGCCTTCTCTATGCTACCACCTAAGGAGTTCCAGTTAAAGCTCCTCAGAATCAAACACAGAAAACAAACACACACTTGCTAGTCAAGTAACCCGATAATCAATCTGGAGACAAAATCTAAATGACTGGAAGATGATTTGCTCTTTGCTCACTCTTCCTGAGGATACTCTTTCTTTCCCTTCCTCCTCTCATTCTGAAATCTGCTAAATCCAGTGCTATAGTAACTTCTCTCCTACCCACTCTTCAATCTCCTTCCCTGCTACTGTTGCCCTAGTTCAGGAACTCACCCTGACTCACGTGGACCACTATAATAGCATCTGACTGATTTGCTCCCCTCTGCTCAATTCTTTCTTCACCAGGTACCCTTCAGCAGGAACATTCCCTAGCATGGCCACAATCTATCTGTCCAGCTTCTTATTTTTCTCTCCCCACTTCCCGGCTCCCCTCTAGCCCTTCCATACTAGTTGTAGTTCCCTGATGACTTTCGATCCCAAGTCTCTCTGCTTTTAAATGTGCCTCCAACTGTGGGAATGTCCTCCTTAGTACCCTGAACCCCCAACCCCATTCACCCAGAAAAATCCTTTTTATTCTTTAAGAGCCACCTCAAGGGCCACCTCACTTGTGAAACATTTCACATTCCACCCTTCCTATTATAGGAGGGCTATCCATATGGGGCATGACAATATTTCTTGAGTTATATTTTATACCCAGCTGCCAGGGCTCTTGTATAAGTAGAATGAAAATTGATGAAAACAGGCAGAGAATACCTTTTCCCCTCTTCCTGGTGAATTGTATTCGTTTAATGTGACTTCAAGGTCATTCCACACATATCTACTTCCACCATCAGTATAAACACAGGATTGGCATTGCAGAATGGCCTCTAACAGGAGCTGGGGGAGGGATTCTTGAAAGGTAAGAGTTGGCTCTGTGGTCTCCCTGCTCTCACATGCCTTAGGGCGCTTACTTTGCTGTTAATGATCGTCACAGGCCCTGAAGCACAATGACCAGAGAGACCCCCAGTGACTGCTGCAACTTCTGACAAATGTTTTGCCACCCTCCTCCCTTCTTTTTCAGTGGGAGAGAGATTCAGAAATTTCTTGAAGTAGCTTGATAGAAAAACAAAACCTTAGAGCTAGTAAAAGAAGGTAAGCATGCCATCTAATCTGGTTCTTTGCTTCCAGAAGGACCCGAGGAACTAACCAGAACCTCCCGTTTCTAAAGGTCTGTAGGAGAGAAAAATTCTTTGCACTTGACAGCCCTCACTGGCAAGGAGTTTCTAGGTCTCGCTACTTCTGACCCTGCTTGCTGTTCCTCTCCTCATGTCCTCTAGCTCCGTTTCCTATGGACAGGAGGGACAGCTGGTCAGCTGCCTCTGGGGGGACTGGTTTAATATATTGGCTTATTGGGACTCCTAGTGAGCAAGAGTCTTCCCCACACAAAGTGTGTTGCATGTTTCCAGCTATCACCAGAAGAATGTGACCTCTTTGTCACATTCTGCGAAAGTGGGTGAGACATGGGAATTGAGGGAGAGGCTCGAAAGGAACCAAAGCACAGCCAGTTCTTTGAGGAAGTGGAAGAGTATTCTCATCAAACACCAAGGGATGAATTTTCCTTCCTGCAGCCCATCTGTGCTCTCGAAACTGTTCCAAAACAGGACACTGTATTCCAAACTCCACTGCAAGTATCTGTTAATGTCTAGTGAGATGTGCAAAGTAAGTTAACCATCCACTAGTTCTGGGGGTGCCCCCCTTTTTTTTTGATTCATTGAGAAAACACAGACAAAACTGCTAACATATGTTTCTGTTGCTAAACCTTAGTCTTATCACAGTTTGAAACTGTAGAAAATCGATTACGTGCTTTAATTACTCTCCTTTTTGGCACAAAAGTGTTTCTTCATTCTTTCTGGATAGTGAACACTTTGCAACATCTACCACTAACCGCCTGTGAGGACTCTCTGCTAAATTAATGTAGAACAAATAAACCTAACAGAAGGCCAGTGGAATGCCAAACATCTCTCTCCTGTTTCGGCCTCCGTGCAGCTTGGGACCATTCTGCCTTGCTGCTGCAACATCTGGACAGCATTGGAGGCTGTTTCTCAAGGACACAAGCGTGCACCTCCGGTGAATTTCAACTTTCAACATCTCTCTGGCTCTAATCTATATTTAATGTTTCATGACTGGTAGTCAAAGATGCTCCAGCTAAATATCAGGTTGGAATGAAAATGATCCTTGGGAGAACATTCACTCCTAGCAGGTGCCAGCAAAGTATCTGTGACAGAGGCTTTCCCTAGAGATTTGTTGCCCATTCTCTTGCAGTAATAATAATTATGCCTTATGATTGCTGTGCCCACATAATCAAAGATCGCTTCATCAAATGCGATCCCGAGGGGAAGCATCAGTCACAGAGAGCAGCACCCGCAGGGGTCCCCATCTTCTGCTTGCCCTTTTCAGCTGTGTGTTGTTGGCACTGTACTTCTCCATGTTCTTCTCAATGCAAATGATGTGTAAATCATGCCCTCCAGAAGGCACATGTGGTGAGGGGAAGAGGCTGGAGAGGGGCTGGGGGCTGGTGTAGTCTTCTCTCTCCGCCCCCTCCCCAACCTACCACAGGGATTTCTCGCATGGAACATAATTATATCTGTGCCATATGGGCTCATTTATATTCTATTACAGGTTAAGCTAATACGACTCAGAAATACACTAAAAATAACCTCAAAGTATTCTAGACCTGTCAAAACACTTGTCATTTCTTGCTCACCCGTATGATTGCTAGTGTTTTTATTTTTGTTGGGAGATTCAGAGTGCTAAAAAAAGCTTTTTGGGGTGCTGGTGTCCAGTCTATAAATACAGTTTAATTTCCTGTATTATTGTAACGTTTGGGCTTGTAAAGAAAAGATCTTTCTTTATAAATCCTGGAATGGCCCCAAGACATGGGCACTGAAGCCCCTATACTTGTAGATTTTAATTTCCCAAGAGGTAGAAAATACAGATTTCAGATGTGCGGTTTTGTCAGCTTTGGAATCTCTCTTGTCTTTGTTTGATGTAATCATTCATTGTGATAGAGAAACACCTGCAGCGGGTTGACACACTAGAGAAATGTGCCGCCGGAGTTAGGAGAGTTGGTTTGGATGTCAGGCAAATCTTGTCAAGATTTTACATGGGGCATAATAATGAGAAGTGCACACTGTAATGAGTAATGAGTTCAGCAATGATTTACAAGGGCATTTGGGTTGTTTTCATGTAATGGTTAAAGTCCATCAACCCGTTAGTTTCTACCATCGGTTTGGAAAATTGATAGGTCATGCTTGCGTAAACTCTTAACCTGATGGTTTGTTTATGTGATTAATTTTTTTCATCATTGCTATCTTAACATATTAGTGGAATTTAAAAAATTAGTCTTGTGAACAGAAGACCAAGCTCAAGTATTTTACTTTTCCATGCTTGACAAGCAACATTTCCAGAGTTTATAAAGTACTAATCACATCAGCCATCATCAGTGAAACAGACCATATAACTGAGAACTGAGTTCACACAAAGCCAGGCTTTGCTCATGACTGTTCTATGCTATCTGGTTGATAAAAGGGTTAAGACTGCCTGGGTTCCAACCTCAACTTTGTCTGGGTTCCAACCTCAACTTTGTCACTTACTAGCTTGTTATCTTGGCAAATTCTGTAATTTTTTCAGTGCTTAGTTCCCCCATCTGTAAAATGAGCCTAGTAACTGTAGCGATCCCCAGCAGACTGTTGGGAGTATTATATAAGATAATGTAGTAAAACACTTAGTGTACTGTCTGGCACACAGCAATCACTTGGTAAGTGTGGTTATTATTACTGGTGTTGATTTTGGTATTAAAATAAAAAACTTCTTTATATACATATATAGCATGTTGATTTTTCAAAAGATTTTTTCCAAAATCATGTTAATTGCACAAACTTCCACTTATCTTAGATCATGCAGGGGAGAAGCTCTTGGCCATTTTGAATCACACAATGGAATTTTTGCTCCATCTAGAATCAATAGATATTTTATGAACTGGCATGTGAAGACATTGCAAAGTTAAGTGTTGGGCAGCACCTGTGGCTCAGTGGGTAGGGCGCCAGCCCCATATACCAAGGGTGGTGGGTTTAAACCTAGCCCTGGCCAAACAGCAACAAAAAAATAACCAGATGTTGTGGCAGGTACCTGTAGTCCTAGCTACTTGGGAGGCTGAGGCAAGAGAATCGCCTAAGCCCAGGAGTTGGAGGTTGCTGTGAGCTGTGACACGACAGCACTCTACCGAGGGAGTGATAAAGTGAGACTCTGTTTCGTTACAAAAAAAAAAAAAAAAAAGAAAAAGTTCAGTGTTAATGTACCAATGACAAGTTGTCCATTTAACATATAATTTTGAAATATTTGTACATTTAGGATTGTTCAAGATTCAAAGTATTTGAACTCATGTGATTGAAATGTTACACTTAAATAAGAAGGAATTCCAATTCACAGTAACTGTATGATTGAGCCAGTAACTATAGCCAAGTTTTACATTTTTGCTTCTTTAAATTTTTAAGCTAGAACTATTTGAAAACTTTGAATGTGGAGTGTATTTGTGTGTGTGTGTGTGTGTGTGTGTGTGTGTGTGTGTGAGAAGGACAGACACTCTACTATAAGTACATGCAGGTAAGAGAATCTAATTTTGAGGTCTTTATTTAAGTGTTCCTCATCAGCCTTCTGACCTTGCTTGAGCCATAGGCCTTTCTATTGCAAGACTGGGCTGTAGATTCCCTCTTAGGCTGGTTATACTACCCTAAAGTGGAATTAAATTCATTATTAAGGGCTATCCATTGCCTAGACCCTTCAGATATTATATATATATTTTCAAACATTATACCTTTGAATTGAAGTTCTACTGTAAACTTGATGTAGAAATAGGGTTTTTGGTATTTTTTCACTCACCTGGGATTTGTGATTAGGGATAGAGACAATGGCAGAATGAGACATGGGCAACCTTTCCCAGATGACCATCCCCACCACCTGTCCTGCCAGGCAGTTGGCACTAGGTTTTTGGACAAGGGAGCCAAAGATTTGAAGGAGTTAGTAGCTCAAGAAACAGCAATGTGATTCTAGACCCTCACGAACTTATGAAATTTCATGCTTAAAAGTGATGTTTTTCAGCTTTTATAAATTTTTTTTTTTTTCTCTCAAAATTACTCCAGAGACTTTTCTGCAGAGATTAGACACATAAGCTTTGAATGGTTAAAGTTCAATCATATTTTCTTTTTAGTTTTCTCTCGTCAATTGTATTGTAAATTGCTTTAAAGTAAAATAACAGTTTTCCTCTTTAACCTCACATATTAAAAATAAAATGAATCTTTAAAATGGTAAGTGGGAATTGTCCTCAGACTAGGTCAGTATGAGATTCATGCTTTCATAATTTTGTTCCATTTCAAATTAAATGTCATATGATTTGATCTTGAATCTTTTCTTATAATATCTTTCCTAATCTATTCCTTTATCATTCACATGAGACTACCGATAGTATTTGAGATAAGGACTAGTAGAAATCTACTTGACTGATAATCACGAGGAAGTCTTTTTTTTTCTCCCCTCCATAGAACTTCACTTAATAGAGCAGGGGGAAAAAAATCTCTAGGAAAAACTTGAAGTAAAAGTGAAACAACATAGACAACCATTAAGTTCACAAACACAAACATGTATTTCGGTCCTGGCAGAAGAGAAGTGATGTGTGTAGATGTGTTTGCTTTTACTTTGAGCCAGACTCAATTAAAATTTTAAAATTAACTAGCATTCTCTTTAAACATGCCCAACTATAGTGCATCTTACCAAAGACCCCAAGACCCCACAGAAGCAGCCTTGTTCTCCCAACTCAGCTCTGAATGACCCCAGCCTCCACTAAACTGCCCCTGAAGTTACAACCATCTGCCTTTCCATGCCCCATGAAAGAGCGTCTGTAAAAGGCATTTGTCCTCTCTGGAAGGAAAGATCATTTCAAACTTGAACATTTGTTTAGAGAACTTTTGGACAGAAACATGACTTCCTGGACTTTCAATTAACTGAAAATCAGTTACATGGAAAAAATATCCTCTGAAGGTGAATGAAAACTCAAAATTTCGCTACAAAGTTGTGTCGCATTTCACATAATCTGAACATGGTATCACACAGAAGATACTGGGAAATCTGGAAGCTATGACTAAGTAATTTATTTTTTCAAAAAACACTTTTAGGAAATTTAATGTGCTAGAGGTAGTGTAATGCTTATTCTCTTTTGTTGTTTTTTGTTAATAATTTTTTTGTAGGAAATTTAGAAAATGACACATAGAAGAAAATAAACTTTACCCAGAGATAAACACCATTGACATTTTATTTCCTCTAGTCTTTTCTCCCGGTATAAAGAGAGACAGTGCTACATATAAAATATCTTGGATTCCCCCCACTGTTAGCATACTTCATTATTTCTTCACGTTGTTAAGTATCATCCTAAAATTCTATTTTCTAGTGACCGTGTAATAGTCCATCGCCTAGTTGTACATTTGCCGTTTGTGGTTTTCAGTTTTTGGTGATTCCAAGATGTGGGTGAATCATCCTCCCCACGTCCATGTTCTCAGATCCCCGCCTCTTCTCCCCCACGTCTGGCTGCCCTGGGCAGACCTTGCCTGACCTGTATTTCCCTCTCACAGTGTCACATATCCACCCTGGTCAACAGTGGCCTTTCCATCTCACTCCCTCTAGTGCTGCAACCCCCCTGGGCCTCCCTGCTGCCTCCTGCACCACCATCTCCCAGGCAGCTCGCCCTCAGCCCTTCTTCCCTCCCTGCCCAGCCAAGCTCCTTCCTCAGCGATCACTCTCAGTTGCACTTACCTTCTGGACGGTCTCTCTTTGAATTCAGAAGCACAAACTCGAGTGAACCCTCGGTGATCACGTTAACCATTCTGTACCTCTCCAGTGCAGCCCACGCTTCCGTATTTGCCTGTTTGGCAGATATCCTCACACCTGTATCTGCTCTCCCCTCCGCTGTGCTATGACACTGTCTCTTCCATCACTGAGAAAACAGAGACCATTAGACTATCTGAAGAAAACATCCATGGGCTTCTACAATTGCACCGCCCACCCTGCGTCTGCCCTCTCAGGTGCTGCCATCCTACCCGGTGTCAGAGAGGAGGCCTCCACCACCTGCGCCTGGGTCCCACCCTCTCACCCACTCAGGGGCACTGGTGTCAGAGAGGAGGCCTCCATGCTCCTAATGGGGCAGCTCCACCACCTGTGCCGAGGTCTCACTCTCTCACCCACTCAAGGACACAGCTTTAGCAACTATCCTTTCCATCTACCTTACTAGCAAAATGTTTATTCTCTACTGTATCATTCCTAGTGGTATACAAACATGCCCCTGTTCTCCCGTCATTCCCGGTAAGCTATAACCACATTTCTTTGGATTATTTGTCTCAAAATGTGTTGAATGAGTTGTGTCTATTTGTCACTTCTGGTTCCTCTGTGGTGGGTCTCTTCTGAATCTTCTCCCATCAGGCTTTTGCTTCCCCTCACCTAAACTGATCTTGTCAAGATCACTAATAGCCTTCCCCTTGCTAACTCTGCCATCAAGTCTCACTTCTGCAGCTGGATGCTTCTTCATTTGGCTCTGGGAGGACACACTGGCTTGGATTTCTTCTTCCTGCCTTCCTGCTGGCTTCTGCTTGGTCCATTTGCTGGCTTCCTTTCTACCTGACCTCTGAATGCTGGGGCTCCCCAGTGCTCAGTTCTTTATCCTGTTTTCTTTTCTCTCTATCCTTCCTTGCTGATTTCCTCTAATCTTACATGGTGAAATAGCACTTAAATGCCTAAGACTCCTAAGTTTACCTCTTCTTCCCAGACTTCTCTCCTGATTTCTGGGCATAGATATAGTTACTTACAGTTTCATTTGGTTGTCTCAGATTGAACATGTCAAAAGCTGACTCCCATATAGCCCCTGTGCCTTTGGCATCCCATCTCAGTTGATGGAAACATTGTCTTCCCCAGTGCAGTTCACGACCTTGGCATCATTCTTGACTCACAACCTACATGCAACTCATCTGAGAATCTCTTACTCTACCTTTATCCAATGTCCAGAACATGAGTATTCCTCAACCACTTCTGCTACGGCCATCACTAGTTTCCTGGTTTATCTCTGTTTCCACCCTTGTCCTCCCCGCCATCTGTTCTCAGCACAGAAGCCAAAGTGATGCTTTTAAACCCAATTCTGACCAGGTTACTTCTCTGCTCAGAATTGTCTAATGGTTCTCTACTCAAGGTGAAAATTAAAGTCTTTGCAGTGGTCTACTAGGCCCTGTGTGTTCTGATACCATTTTGTTCTTTCCTTTTCTTCACCTAGTTTGCTCCACTCCAGCCACATTGGCCTCCCTTGCTGTCTCTCAAACATTCCAGGCAAACCCTGGCCTCAGGGTCTTTGCACTGGCTGTTACCCTAGCCTGAAAAGTTCTTCAGGAAAAATGAAAAGTCGTTATGCAAGTATCGCCATCTCCACGCGGTGTGGCCTGGTCACCCTGAGTTGCATGGCACCCCACCACCTCCTGCTGTCCTGATCCCCTTTACTTTTCTTCTTCTTCTTTTCCCAGGTCACATGGAAAAACTTCCTGTGTGTATCCTGTATGTAGCTTCTAACAAGCTGTATAATTGACTTATTTGTTATGTTCGTGCTTATTATCAGCATTCCTTCCTTACACCATGTAAGATTAGAAGAAATGGAAGCCTCCCAGTGGCAAGGTCTTTATTCTGTTCAACAAGATACCCTAAGCACTGAGAACAATGTCTGGCACATACTAGGTGTTCAAGAAGAATTTGTTCAAAAAGTCTTAATAAGTAAGCCGACTCATACAGGAAAGGCCAACGTTTTAAAGACAAGCTCACTTTCTTCGTTCAGTCAGTATTTGTTTTGAAAAGCCTGCCTTCTGAATTCAAGTGTAAGCCTAACTTTTGTTTGAATCACCTTACTTGAAGCTTCACCTTTCTATTCTTTAGAGATGAGTTTCAAAAATGTTTTGATGATGAATAAAATAGAATAGCCAAGCACTCTGAAAAAGTGAGGTGAAAAATTATGACAACCATCTGGATATTTCAGCTACAAGAGCTCCACAGCAGTGAACTCCTGTTATCCAGTGGAATATATAACTCCCAGCAGAAACGCTTTAATTTGTGGATTGGAGGATAAGTGGTGAAGGGTTGGAATGGGCATGCTCGGGTGGGGGCGGAGGAGTGTTAGTGCTGAAAAGGAAGTGGAAAGTAGAGAGTTAGGAAGATGGCACTGTTAGAAAAGGCCCCAAATACCTAACTCTTGTAAGTGACAGTGCCTATGGGTTACATGTTGGAAATGCCTATGTTTTTCTGACAGAGAAAATTGTTACTTGCATTAACTGCACAGCATCGAGAGGATTTATCTTTTCCTCAGGTCTGAAACATATTGCATTACTAAGACACCGTCTTTTTAACTTACACTGAAAACTAAACTGTAAGAAGTTTGCTTAAACCTTTCCCCCACCCTGTGTTCCAGAACCTGAGCTCATGCTATTACTCCAAACATGCTAATCTGTTGGGAAATACCAGGGTGATGTTAAAAATCCTTTCCAAGCATGAAAGCATTTGAATCCTGTCAGGGAGACAGGTGGGGCAAATATTAAACAAATATCTACATGACTCAAGCAGCCATCAGAAATAGGATTTGACCTGCCCCAGGGAGGATTTGGCTAAGAAACACCTGTTTCCGTGGAAGTGGGAAGAAAAACCTTCTTAGGAAACCAGTTGTGTGTGCATGCTGTGATGTAGCCAGTTTCCACCTCTTCTGATCTGCTTTCATCAGTTTTCTATTAGTTTTTTTCCCAGTTGACTTCCAGTGTTGAGAAAAAGTAGTTTATCATATAATGGTGGGGGTGGGATAGGATGGGGCTGGAGTTGGGGAAACTCTCCTTCTTTAGTATTGCCATGTTTGACTTACTTGGGGGAAATAAACAAGAAGGTAAAAAGAAATATTTTATCAAGGGGCCAACAAGAGTGTTCAAGCCCGAGAAGGGCAGGATGTAGCCAGGACATCAGAGTGCAGGTTTCTTAGGAGCACTGAGAGAACTGACCAGTGTGGGAAGGGAGATGGGGAATCCTAGGATGGGCTTTTTGGGTGAGGAGCACTGAAATTTATAACAGAATTGTCAGACAATGCTTTATTGAGAAGAGGACATTTGAACCAAGACCTAAAGGGAGTGAGGCCTTAAGAGAAGGGCAGCTGAAGCCCTGGAATGGGAAAATGCAGAAGGATTTGAAGAATGTCAAGGATTCTGAAATTGCACAAGCCTGCTTTATTTTTCCTTGTAATACTCAGCCCCACCCAACATGCAATATACGTTCTTCCTGATTTTTTTGTTGTCTATATCCCCAGCACCCAGAAGAGGGTCTGGCACATGGTAGGCACCGTGACGGGTACTGTATTTTGTCATCCAGGTTCCTCTTCAGAAAGGAAGACTCCTGGGAGTGTTGCCAAAAGACAGTTGTCACTTATCAGCACCTCTTGGAGATTGCCTCTGGCTATGAAAATGGGAAAGGGTCTGATAAGCAGAGTATTGCAAAGACAGTTCAAATGGAGGGTATAGAAGCCTGAGTGCCATACCCCAACTTGGGATAATTGTGAAGGGTCACCCAAGTTCCAGAACTTCCCGTAGGGCTGGCTGAACCTTTCGTGGAGACTACATCAGAGCTCAGCTTTTCCTGTGCTCAATTTTGCTTCCTTTGACTACTTTCCACCAGTATCCATTTCAAGGGCACTCACTGTTTAACATGCCCTGTATCATATTCTGCTTCCCAGAGACCCTGAACTGAGATGGTGTCAGGAGTGGCCCTGAGAATATAGATGCTCAAAGGGGATTTTGGAAGTATAACACCTGCCACTGGCTGGTGAGGAGGATTCTGTTGCGGGTGGCATGTGGTATGTCCTTCACCTGAGGTAGCAGTGCAATTGTTAAAACTTTTATTGGTGGTAAACAGGATGTTATGCTAGCAAAAACTGATCCTAAGTAATGTCCTCATGCTAGGACATTACAACTATGCATTTTATTTGTGTGTTCAAGGGTCTATCATTGGGAATGGTAGGTAAATCATAGATGCATGCCTTAGGCCAGCAGTCCCCAGCATTTTTGGCACCAGAGACCTGTTTAATGGAAGATGCCTTTTCCGCAAGATGGGGAGAGGTGACAGGAAGGGGAGGCGATGGGACAAGAGGCAGAGCCTAGGTGGTGGTGCTGTGTGTCCCCATTCCTAAAGGACCACAAACCAGTATCAGTCCAGGGCCCAGGGGTGGGGATTGCGGCTTTAGACTACCATTTTACCAAATTGTTTGAAGTGACTGTTTAAAACTACACAGGAAGAGCAAGGCGGATATATTGGATCAGCACAAGCAGAGTCAGGCAGCCCAGCCTTAGAGACTCAAATTTTAAATGTGAAACATAGAACAATATTTTTAAAGAAAATGAGTGAACTTATTAGAAAGAGGAAAGATTAAAAAGACCACAATGTTTATAACAGCTGTATTTATAATTGCCCAAACTTGGAAGCAACCAAGATGTCCCTTAATAGGTGAATAGATAAACAATGGTACATCCAGACAATGAAATATTGTTAAGTTTTAAAAAGAAAAGAGCTCTGAAGCTGTGAGAAGACAGGAAGGAAACTTAAAACCATATTACTAAGTCAAAGAAGTCAATTTGAAAAGGCCACGTACTGTGTGAGTCCAGCTATAAGACATGCCAGAAAAGGCCAAAACATGGAGGCACTAAAAAAAGGCAGTGGTTGCCACGAGTTAGGGAAAGATAAATAGAACACAGGATTTTCAAGGTAGTGGGGCTATTATACTGAAATGGTAGACAGATGTCATTGTACATTTGTCAAAAGCCAAGGAATGTACAACATCAAGGGCAAATCTTAATGTAAACTGTGACCTTTGGTGATAATGCGTCAGTGTAGGTTCATCAGTTGTAATAAATGCACCTTTAATATTGTGCAAGATGTTGATACTAGGAGAGGATGTCCATATATAAGAACAGGTGATACATGCACGTTGTGAACTTTCTGCCCAATTTTGCTGTGAATCTAAAACTGCTCTTAAAAAATAAAGTCTTTTTTTTGTTGTTTAAAAAAATAACCTGTTCCAGCTCCATCATGTAAACATGAAAGAGTAAAGTCTCCATCTTTCTTTAAGGGTGCATAATATTCCATGGTGTACATATACCACAATTTATTAATCCTTTGGTGGATTGATGGGCACTTGGGCTGGACATATTCTTCTTTGTAAAGTATCTCAAGAATGGAAGAAAAAGTATCCAATGTACTCAGCCCTACTATGAAACTAATTTATGGCTTTCACATGACAGCTATAACCCAGTTATAACCCAAGAATAGGGGGAAGAGGGAAAGGGAGGGGAGGGAGGGGAAAGGTGGGCGGAGGGAGGGTGATTGGTGAGATTACACCTGCGGTGCATCTTACAAGGGTACATGTGAAACTTAGTAAATGTAGAATGTATGTCTTAACAAAATAACTAAGAAAATGCCAGGAAGGCTATGTTAACCAGTGTGATGAAAATGTGTCAAACGGTCTACAAAACCAGTGTATGGTGCCCCATGATCGCATTAATGTACACAGCTGTGATTTAATAAAAAATAAATAAATAAATAAAATTAAAAAAATAAACTGCACATAACATTTTTACATATGCAAGAATCAATTCAATTCCTTTAAACAAACAAAAAAAAGACAACTGTTACCCTCCTCCCACCTAAATTTTACCGACAGCCATGTTTTCTTAGCAACAATTCCTGCACTGATTAGGGATTATTTTACAATGTGATGAGAGATGACAATATAAAATTTGTTCCAATTAACATTCTTAAAATGTTTGCCTACTTGAGGAAGAACTATTTTTTTCCCTTTCCTTTTCTTTGTAAAGCTTTGGGTTTTCTTTTTACATGTTTTGGTAGTTTAAACCCCCCATGTTAGCGTAGCAGAGTTGGCCCTCAATTATAAAATGTGGTAGAGCCAGGAAATCTGGAGTAAGGTGAAAACTAACACGGCCATAGCTTTAGGTTGCAAAAAGAAAGGTTGAACAATGAAAACACTGGGGTCGTTTGTTCCATGTTTTATTTTTATTTCTTTATTTTTTAGGATCTCAGTTTTTATTTCTTTGTAATTGAATTTTAATATTTATTTATTATTTATTTATTTTTTTGAGATAGAGTCTCACTTTGTCACCCTTGGTAGAGTGCTGTGGCATCACGGCTCACAGCAACCTCAAACTCTTGGGCTTAAGCAATTCTCTTGCCTCAGCCTCCCAAGTAGCTGGGACTACAGGTGCCCACCACAAAGCCTGGCTATTTTTCAGAGATGAGTCTCGCTCTGGCTCAGGCTGGTCTCAAACTCCTGAGCTCAGACAATCCACCCACTTCAATATCCCAGAGTGACATGAGCTACTGCACCTGGCAACTTAATTTTTAATTAAAATCATAACTGTATACATTTATGGGGTACAATGTGATGCTTTGACATACAACGTGGAATGCATAAATCAAACTGATTAACATAGCCATCACCTCACTGACTTATTTTTTGTAGTAAGACATTTAAAATTGACTCTTAGTTATTTTGAAATATACCCTTGCATTTTGCACATTAAGAGAGATCCCACCAAATGTTTTATTTCTAATGTTTCTTCTCTGACCTATAGAATTATTCACTTAATCTTTCACTCATTACCTTAATGAATATTTGTAGAATGCCTACCCTGTGTAAGATGCTGTGCTACCCCTGTGAAAGAGGTTTAAAATCGATTATTTAAAATAAATAAAATAAAGTAAAGTAAAATTGACTAGAAATACAGCGTCCCTTTTGTAGCTCTTTTGTGCAGATCTTTTAGCTGTAATTGACAGGCTAGGGCAAACAACTCCTCAACTGGAGGCCATTCCCACTTTTTAAGGGAGGTGAAGCCTCCCCTTCGGAGCGAAGCTCTTGTAGCAGCCATCCCATAGAAGCTAGGAGATTCGGTATTCAGCCCCACCATTGGGGGAAGTCAGTATTTCCAAAGAATTTCTTTACTTTCCAATGCTGACCTACTTCCTCCCAGCTCTGGTGGACTTCAAGAAAGGTGCTCTGAAAATCAAGTTCAGAAAAAGAAATTGAAAGAGTGAAGTTTGCTGCTGGTGCTGCTTTTCCTGAGGAAAGAGGTGATTTTGTGCAGTCCAAGTATGAAGTGAAGAACTATGAAGGAAATACTTAAACTAGATGGGATAGCTAGAAAAATTCTCCAATTTTTTCAGAGTTGACACTCAAGCCACACTTTCATTCTTTTTTTACAAAACTGTATTAAATCTCCAAAATGTCTGAAACAGTCTTTTTTTTAAGTGTCTACAAATCAGGTACCATCTAAAAATGCTAATAAAGATAATGAGTCTTGGGGTAATAGAGTCATTGACATTATATATCCCATAACACCCATTGTTATGAGTGATGAAAGGCAGATTTAGTGCAATTAAGCAAGAAGTAAGAGGAAAGATGTGTTACAAGGTAGGATCTCCTAATGCCCACATCAGACCCGCCTCAGACCCTTGGCAGTTGCTACTTCCTCTGCCTGATATGCTATGTGCAGGATACCTCTGCAGTGTTAGCTCCACTGAATTCAAAAGTACCTCTCCAAGAAGGGAACACTTTTACACTGTTGGTGGGACTGTAAACTCATCCAACCTTTTTGGAAGGAAATAGGGGGAATGCTCATAGAACTCAAATTAGACCTCCCATTTCATCCTGCAATCCCATTACTAGGCATCTACCCAGAGGAAAAAAAGTCATTTTATCATAAGGACATTTGCACTAGATTATTTATCGCAGCTCAATTTACAATTGCCAAAACATGGAAACAGTCTAAATGCCCACCAACCCAGGAATGGATTAACAAGCTGTGATATATGTATACCACGGAATACTATTCAGCCATTAAAAAAAGATGGAGACTTTACATCTTTTGTATTAACCTGGACAGAGTTGGAACACATTCTTCTTGGTAAAGCCTGATAAGAATGGAGAAGCAAGAATCCAATGTACTCTATTCCAATAAGAAGGCAGTAGATGAGCTAATACATACCCTAATAAAAGCTCAAACCAATTCAAGGTGGGGGGCAGGGGAAAGAGGGAGTAGGGGGAGGGCAGGAGGGAGGGAAATGGGGAGTTGTTGCACACCTCTTGTGGGCAGGACACAATTATAAGCGGGACTTTACCTAACAAATACAATCAGTGTGACCTAGTTCTTCGTACTCTCAATGAACCTGAAACAATAAAAATAAATAAATAAATAATTAGCTCTCCATAGAGGCCTTTCCCCCAAACCTAACAGAAAGTAGCTCTCTGCCTCATGCTCCGTCATAGCGCTCTGGGTTAATGTCTGTGTAGCACTGACATTTTCCCTGAATTTATTTGGTCACTTTATTCATTTATGTGCTAATTTTTGTCACCTCACTCAACCAACTAGAAGGAAAGCAGGGCTCTTGCGTACCTTGCTCACTGCTATGTCCTTCATGTGTGTCTGGCACATAGGAAGAGCTTCATGATTGGGTTGGAATGAATATACAAATGAATGAGTGCATTTAATTACTTTGGGTTTCTGTGTTACAGTCTTAATTGGAGGTCTGATGACGGATTTCAACATTGATAGCTTATGCATTTAACATTCTAAATGTTATGCAAGCTACTAACAGATTGTCCTGATTCTATTAAAAAACATTCAGGGATTTATTTCTATGATCAGGTTTGTTTTGCATTTTTATAGGTCAAGATTTTCATTGAATAGTGCCTCTGTCTATTCAAGACATTTATAGACTTTGCTGGTACTTAGCATCTTCTGTGTTATACTGTTATTACCTTATTTGGACTGATCATTTGAAATTAGAAACTCTATCTTCCATAGCTATTAAACTTGGGTATGGTGTAGGCTCCCTGTTTATGGCCTGAGTAAATGATAAGAGATACAAGAGGCTATGAGATGTGTGAATTAGCCTCTAGGGATATATCACTCTGTATTCAAATGAATGGTTCAGAGGCCCAGGAAGTGATTAAAATTTAGTCTAATCTATAACAAACAAGTTATAATTAATATCACTAGTAAAGTTGCTTGAATGAAACCTTAATTATGCCCAGCTTCACTAGCTTAGAGAATAAATAACTGTGATATCTCAAAGAGCAGATCCTACGTACCCCCATGAGCAGGAAAGTCCAGTGTTCTCTAGTGTTAGCCAAACTATTTCTAAAAACTCTAGACAAATACTCATGTGTCACAATCCACCCTCGTTGCTTATTTTCTTGGTCAGGCATCTTGTAGGTATTTACTAAAATGATTCTAAAAATAACTCCTCTATCCAACATTCCTGATGTTGCTTTGACTAGGACTCTCTTAACTTCATCAGATTCAACTAATTATCAAGCAATAACATTTTAAGAACTCTACTAAGGAATTTGGGCATAATAAAACGGCCATAGCCAGTTGTCTCTTTAGTTCCTGACTCTATGTTAAGAGTTCTGTTTATCTCCTGCTATAAGCATGTCTTTTCTACAACTCTCAAATTCTGTCTTTGGTCCATCAAGAGGAACTGCAAAGCCCAAATCCTTCCCACAGTTTCAAACACATCTCAGTCAATATTTTATCAGTGTAGTTATGGAATCTAGTAGATTGAATTAGTGTGATCAATTCCTTTTTTTTTCTTTTTGAGACAGGATCTTGCTCTGTTACCCAAGCTGCAGCGTAGTAGCATAATCATAGCTCATTACACCTTCAAACTCCTGGGCTCAAGCAATTCTTCTGCTTCAGCCTCCCTAGTAGCTGGGACTAGAAGTGCTCACACCATGCCTGGCTAATTTTCCTATTTTTGATAGAGACAAGGTCCTGTGATGTTGCTCAGGCTGATATTGAACAATCTCCCAAAGTACTAGGATTATAGGGGTGAACCACTATGTCAGAACTGTAGCCAATTCTTTATTACTTCCTGTATCCATACCCTTTGCCTACTAGTTTTGCATTCTGTTCTACTAAAGGTAGCAGGTCCTTCCCTGCCTCTTCACTTTGGGCTGCTTCAGCTGATACAATGTTAGCAGATGTGATGCTAACAGCAGCTAGAATTGTGCTTATGAGGCTGGGCTTGCTCTTTGGTGTGCCTTTGCTGTCACCATGAGAAGAATGTGCCCAACATAGCCCAATGGCACCAAGGAGGATGGAAGACATGCTGGGCAAATCCAGACCTGCAGATCTGTACTGTGCAGTAAAACTGACCCAGCTGACCTGCATATTTGTGAAAATGAAGTTGTTTTTTTTTTCTTTTTCCAGTCACTGAGTTTTGGAGTTGTTTGTAATGCACCCTTATTGTGGGAAAAGCTAATTGATACAAGATGTTATTCTTTCTACATTAAAGTCAAACATTTCCATTTCCATGCAAGTCACTACATAGTGTGGTTACGTAGTGTCCCACTGGTCCCCATCCCACAGTAGCTTTTTGGTTTTGCCTTTGCATGCATTTTTATTATGCAAATAAAAAGAGAAGTCCTCCTATAAAGGTGAATTTTCCCTCTATCTGTTATTATAAAACCAATAACTACTTCTAAATGACTACTTTTCTATTTCTGAAAAAATTGTATTAAAGCCTAATCAGAGCATTATGCTCCAGATGAAATCCAGATTTGCCAAAAAGACAAATTAGTGAGTGATTGATTTTCTTTCTGATGCAGTATTTTTCTATAAATATGCCCTTTATTTCCTTAGCATAATGATTCTTTCGGCATATCTGTCTAGCTTCACTGGATTCGACGTCCCCTAGGAGTGGGCAGAGACTGCATGTGTCCAGGAGCTCCTCAGTACCTGGCTCATTGTACTTATTGCATTTCTTTACCATTAAATGCAGATCCTGTATAATTCCCAAGAGTAGGAAAAAGAAGATGATTGGGATGACCTTAGAAAATATTCAGAGAATAAGCAATGTTGGTGGTGACCCTGAATGATCAGTCGGAATTTGAGTTGATAGAGATGTAATGGAAAGTATTCTAAGTAGGGAGTAAAATTAGCAAAATGTGTTGACTGTAAAGCACAAAGCTCGTTTAGGACCATTTCAAACATAATTTACTTTACAAATATTTTTATATAGATAGTCATCCCTCGGTGTGATGCTAACAGCACCTAGAATTGTGCTTATGAGGCTGGGCTTGCTCTTTGGTGTGCCTTTGCTGTCACCATGAGAAGAATGTGCCCAACATAGCCCAATGGGACCAAGGAGGATGGAAGACATGCTGGGCATGTATCTATGGGGGATTGGTTCCAAGACCTCCTGCAGATTCCCAAATTCATGGATGCTCAAGTATCTGAAATAAAGTGGTGTAGTATTTGCACACAACCTGTGCATATCCTCGAACATGAAATCATCTCTAAGTTACTTATAAAACCCAATACAATGTAAATACTATGTGAATAATTGCCATACTGTATTGTTTGTGGAATAACAACAAGAAGAAAAAATCTGTACATGTTTAGTACAGATGCAACTTACCCTTTTTCTCCCCTCCAAATATTTTCTATCCAAGGTTGATTGAATCCATGGGTGCAGAACCTACATAAAGCACCATCTATAATTTCAAAGAAACATCTGTCATGAAAAATGAAGGTAATCTTTGCTGAACTCAAAGACCAATCAGTACTGATAGTATTTCTTTAAGGTACTGAAGAAAATATAGGTATAATGGAGCTTTGCAAAAAACAAAAATAACTATTCAGCAATTTTATTTTCAAGAATATTAATATGTTCAAAACTGGTAAGCAGACAAATTTCAATTCCAGTTCTGTTTCTACCTTAATCCTATTGCCCCCAGTACTCCTTAGACATTCCTCTGAGATTTGCTTTGATATTGCATTCTGTATGTCATTATTCCCCATTTCTCATACTTATCTAGAAGCACATTTGAATCAAATGGGCTCAGTGTATTTCATGTACTATTCATTTTTAGGTCCTACACATTGTTTTGCATGTGGCAGGTACTCAAAATAGTTGATGCTATCATTATTTTTATTAATAGTTATATTATTGGCAATAGCTGTGTCAATAGTAGCTCATCAGATTGATTTATTATCTCAATTGCTCTATAGAATTGGCACCAGATTTAAATCTCTTTTTCAGTGGAGGCTTAGAGATATTAAATAATTAAGTACCAAGTAACACTGGAAGTGGCTGTCACAACTTAAGTTTAGAACTACCTAAATGAACATCATGATATTTTTAATTAACTGATACATATAAAACCATACAGAAAGCACCATACTTCAGACATCCTTCCTATTTCAAGCCTATGGTTAGATAAACCATTGTGATGTAAAGTGATATATTATACATTATTTAAATTTGTATATGAATGTGTATATAAAGGATGATTTACCTTTCTCACATCCTAATGATAAACTTGAAGAATAATTGTTTCTGTGATGCACAAACTACACATTTACATTTTTCATTTTGCACACCCTGGAATGCTCATTTACCTCTTTTCAGATTGGGAATTACAATGTGGTCACAGCCAGCAAGAGTGAGCCTACTGCTTCCTCCTTGAAGTCAGTATTTAAATAATCTCACACACACACAAAAAAAATTGAAATTCCCACCTTTACTCAAGCTTGTCAGGAAAACTACTCATAGTCCTTTGTATCTGAAAATGCATTATAGCTTGTTTAAGCTCTGTGGGAAATAGTTTTACATTTTTTTAGCTACACATAATTACCTTATGAGCTGCCAAATGAAACTGGGAAAGTTCAGTGAATAGGGGTGCTTCCTTCAAAATCTCCTTTGTGAAATGGAGAAAGTAAGCTGGTTACTTTATTTTTTCATTTAATTCCTAAATAGAAATTAGGAATTCTTTAGGATGTGTTCATTAATTACAAAGATGTAACCAGTGCTCACTAGTGGAATGGAAACAATCAATGCACCACAATGGCTGTTCTCACATATGAAGGATTGAGAGTTGAAATGGAAATGTATTGGAGCAAAGTTTTTGTATGATATTAAAATTAAGTCAGTATTAATCCAAACTAGATTTACAAACTAAGATGTGAATTCTAATCCTCAGATGACCACTAAGAAAATAACTCCAAGAAAATTGTTAAATAATCAACAAAGGGATTAAAATGGTACAATAGAAAGTATGCATATGTCTATTTAACACGAAGGAGAATAGTAATGAAGGAATCAAGGAATTAAAAAAAAAGACAGATGGAAAATAAATAACGACAGCTATAAATCCTACTTTATCAGTAATAGCACTAAATGTAAATGGAGTAAACACTCCAATTAAAAGCCAGAGATTGGAAGAATAGAGCAAAAAAAAAAAAAAAAAAAAAGATTGAACTATCTACAAGAGACACACTTTCTATTCTGTAATACAAATAGGTTGAGATTAAAAGCATGAAAAAAATACATACCATGCAAGCAATAATCTGAAGAGAGCTGGCTATAGTAATATGAGAAACAAAATAGGCTAAGACAAAAATTGTTACTAGAAATAAAGGTCACTTTAAAATGATAAAAGTGTCAATCATTGGGAAGATGTAGAAATGATACACATATATGCATATGACTACAGACTTGAAAAAGTACATGAAGCAAAAACTGACAGAATTGAAGGATGAAGAAGACAATCCAAAAGTAATAGTTGCAGACTTTGGTTTCTTACTTTCAATAAAAGATAGAATAGGCAGAAGATCAAATGGAAATAGAAAACTTGACAAAATAATTTTACAAAATATAAAGTATTGTTGGCCACTGCTTTATAAAGTTTTGTAGTAAGTATTTTGTAAATAAAGGTACATTCAGCTACAATTTCCCATTTTTCCTATGTATAGTGACTTTATGGGTAACTTTTGGGAAACCTGTATATTGAGTTAATTTTTTTTTTTTTTTGGTACATCAATTTATAAAATCTAGAACTGAAATGTAATTTAGAATCTATGTGTCAAACCTCTTAATTTTATAGAATAATTAACTGAAGCCCAGAGGGATAAAGTGAATAGTCCAAGTTACATAGTTATGGTCATTACTTAGAGGCAGAAGCCAGTGCATTTTGTTTTTCAAACAATTTAATATGAAAAAATACAAATAATATGTGAATGTACCCCTATAAAGATTCAAACATTACATATGCATATAAATATGAATATATAGATATACAGAAATAAATATGCAGATGCATAATATAAAATAAATAAGTAAATGCTGTATATTAAATATATAAATATATACACAGATAAACTATATCAATTTCTAGATAATATATATTTACATGCAAATATATAGATAATATGTAAATGTTAGGTAGATAGCAAGAAATCCCAGCTCTCCTGGGAAAAGAGGGCAAGGGTGGGGCCCCCAGGCCTCCATCTGGGTGCTGCCCACCTTAATGCTGTTCTAATTGATGGCTCACACCTGGGAAGGAGGGAATATTTTACCAATCTACCAATCAGAACTTATCATGCTGACTGCAAAAGGATGTAGAAGACTCTTTATCCCATGAACCAAGCCTTATAGGTATGATAGAGTCTGGAAGGTGACCTAGAACAGCCTTCAGGCTAATAATCAGGTCACAAGCTTTAATCTACATTGTGGTCCACACCCCACTGGGCTCTGAGAAGGCTCAGGAGAGGTCCACATGAGCAGTAAGATTCTAGTTCCAAGGTGACTTCTGAACCACAAGACCCAACACAAGCAATATGAAAGAGACTCCCCAGCCATCTTTAAAGCCTTTTCTTCCTCACAAGAATGGAGGCCCATTTTCTCTCTATGGTAACTGACCTTGTTTTGCAAACTATGTCTTGTTCTTACTCTGTACACCTATCTTTCTCTTTCTTAATAAACTTTGTTTCAGAATGCCTTACTTTGAGGTGTCTGGTCATTTTTTGACCAAAAGTACTCCAAGAACCAAGGACTATAAACAGCTGCCTGAAATCCCAACATTTTAAGAAACACTCAGCTGACTTGAAACCCAACATTGAAATATATACAAGTGAATATTCTTTCCATCCCTCATCCTCAATTCCATTCTACTCCTCAGAGGTAACCACCACCACAAAGTTTTGGTAAGGATCCTTGATGGTGTTTTCCAAATTCTTAAAAAATAACTAATTTTTTCTAGTAGTATATCTTAAATTATTTTTCTGTTCTTTTTTTCATGTAACCATATGTTTGGAGGTCTTGTCATGTCAGCACATGGAGATCTGCTTGAATTTTTAACTGTCACTTAGTAATGTAATATGAATATATCATAATTTATTTAACCATTTTTTTGAAGGGCATTTAATTTGTTTTAATTTCTTGCTTTTACAAATAGTGTTGCAGTGAACATATTTGAACATACCTATGTATCTTTATGCATATGTGCAAGTGCTTCTGTAGGACAGAAATGCAGATGTCGAACTTATGGGTCGGTACATATACTGCCAAACTGTCCTTCAAAAAATGTCACCCTTAGTGTGACAGGGAGAATAATGCCTCCTCCCAAAGATGCCCAAGTCCACCTCCTAAGAGTTTGTGAGTATGCTCCCTCACGTAAAGTAAGGACCTTGAGATGGGGAGATTATCCTGGATTATCCAGGAGGGCCCAATGTAATCACATGAACCCTTAAAAGCAGAAAAGGTGTCACAGCTGTGGTCAGAAGAGTGATCAGAGAAACACAGCATTGCAACATTGCTGGCTTTGAAGGTACATGAAAGATTGGCCTCTAGAAGGCAAGGAAGTGGAAAAAGCAAGGAAATGAATTCCCCCTAGAGCCTCCAGAAAGGAATGCAACCCAGTCTGTCACCTTGATCTTAGCCCAGTGAGACTCTGTGGGACTCCTGGCCTCCAAAACCGTCAGATAATGTATTTGTGTTGTTTTAAACCTCTACGTTTGTAGAGGCTTGTTACTGGCAATTTGTTACTGAAGTAATAGGAACCTAATACAATTTGTGTTAGAGAATTCCCATTTTTTATAATTCTTGGCATTAGATGTTATAGGTCTTTTTAACTTTTGCAAATCAGCTGGTCAAAATTGGTGAGCCTCTGTTGCTTTTTTTTTTTTTTTAATTTCCCAGATTCCAGAGAAAGTTCAGCTTTATTTTTTTAATAAGCTCTTGACCTTTCGAATTTCTTTGTGGCTTGACTGAGAATACTCCGGACTCATTCTTCTGTTAGATTCTTTGACATTTCTGAATGAATTGTAGTCTCTTTTATATTGTTACATTTTTACATTAGAACTTAATAGGCTTTGCTTGTTATATGTGTGCCAAATACATTTCCCCAATTTGTCACTTGTGCTTTTACTTTCTCTCCACTCATTCCACTTCACTGAGTTGCTTGATCTGCCCACGAGTTCCCAGCTCATCCCTTGGTACTATTCTTGGGTAAACACTGCCTCCTCATCACAAGGCACAAGAACATTGTTGAAATGGCAACAGTCCGTGCTGGTGGACTACGTGAAGGTTGAATAGATCAAAATCCTGCTTAACTCTACGGAGGAGAGGTGAAGAAGTTTTATGTTTTGTTTTTTAAATATAGGAATGTTCTAAGACTGTGGGTGAGACGCCTGTTGTTGCTGCCCAACCATATTCATCTGCCCGCTGCCCAAGAGGAAGCTCATATCCAGACAGCAGGGTTTACAGCAGAGACAGGGTTTATTGCACATAGCACTTAAGCAAGGATAGGAATTTCTCAAATCTGCCTTCCTGAGAATTGGGGAAACAGTATATTTAAGAATAGTTTGATAGGCAGGGGATTAAGTAATTAGGTTTGCTAATTGGCTCTGATTGGGGCAAAATTATAGGGATGCGGACATCATTCTAGGTGCCTGAAAATCGTCTTGTTTTGCTTCAGCTCCTGGGGTCATGATTCTAGTCAAGTGGGTTTCTTGGGTGCCGCTGGTCTGGGCGGGTTAGCCAATCCACTGGAATGCAGAGCCTGGAAGTTGTCTTAGAAATACCTTCTGGGTTCCAAAAAGTGATGTTATCCACAGAGAAAAGTCAAGAATCCTTACAACTACCAGATGGAATTAAACAGGGGATAGTGTCTAACTATTATTAAGCAAAGGAGTGGTCAGTAACTGATTATTATCATTATTTTAGCTAAGCCTATTCCTTCACAGAGTTTTGGGACCCTTTCTCTAGTTCTCACCTTGCACCCCTTCATCAATCTAGAAGGGCAGTTTCGCAGTCTTAAAGAAAATAAAAAGAATCCACAGATTCTGGAAAATCAATGAACTGAGAAGTTGATAGATTGAGAGTAATGATTTTTAATTTTTTTTAAATCTATATGACCCACTATACTGAATTAAAAGGTGTTAAGTAGAGCACTTGTTCAACGTGTGTGTTTAGGGTTAACCTCATTCTATTCTTACACTATTCTGTTCTCACTACACCAAAAATTTAAAAAGGAAAAGTTTAGGGACGGAGAAGAGCCAGGCGTATTTAAAACACAATATGTGACTGAAACAATTGAAAGCTAATTTTTCTTGATGGATCGCTGTGCGCCAAGATTCCCTCTGAAGTCTAGCAACAATTCTGTAAGGTAGGTATTGTTATTCCATTATACAAATGAGAAAACTGAGAGGCTCATAGGAGCAAGTATTTGCCCAACATCTCATTAAGTGATAGGACCTGGATTTGAATCTCAGAAGCCAGAGGTCTGTCTTAACCACTATGACAGATACCACATCTGAAAACTAGTATTAGTCATCCTATAATAAAAACTCCCCAACAATTTGAATTGGTAAAACATTCTGAATTTACTTTGTTCAATTAAAATTAAACTTTAATTTTCAGAATATATATATATATAATCTAGGAACCAGGCTATGAAGTGTCCAATAGAGGGGTTGTGTTTCTTTCAAATATTTGATTGAATAGATAGCAGTGCGTTATAATCAGTCATTGATTTATTAGATCATTACCTGTGGATGGATGCTTCTGAAATAGTACATGGTACTTGAAAAGTTGCTTTTCCCATTTCTCTGCCATCTTATTAACATATAATTTGTAAAAGAAATATTTTATTCAGAGATAATACAGAAACTTCACTATAGCTCCTATATGATTAATCTCAAATTCTGGATTGTGGAATCCAAATTAATGAGTTTAACTGTTAGGTCTTGCATTTCTGGTTTCTCTTTGACGTCTATGTGGGATATGAGGAGGGCAGGGGCTTGGGGAAAAGAAGGCAGCTGAAAGTGTGGTAAAGAGAACACATTAACAACTTTCTGGAGAGAAAAATATATTCTTGGGACATTTAAGCCTGCTCAGAAGCTGTCAGAAGGCCCTGCGGCTATAGCAGAGCAGTGAGGCTGGCCCTGCCCTGGAGTCCTCCTACCCCACGGGGCTTCTAGGACAAGCTCACAGAGCCATAGCATCACTCACCCAAGGCCTGTGTAAACTCTCCACTTATCTCACAAAATCTGAGTCTGCTCACTGACAAGCTTCAATCAGTCTCTTCAATAAAAATTCCTTTCCTGGTACCTTTCCAGAAGATATTAACCACTTTATTGCCAAGAAATACATAGGCCACATTTTTAATTAATTAATTTATTTATTTATTTATTTATTCATTTAGTTTATTGTTTTTGGAGATAGAATCTCATTGTGTTGCCCTCAGTAGAGTGCTATGGCATCATACCTCACAGAAACCTCAAACTCTTGGGCTCCAGCGATCCTCCTGCCTCAGCCTCCCAAGTAGCTGGGACTACAGGTATCCACCACAATGCCTGGCTAGTTTTTCTATTTTTAGTAGAGATGGGGTCTCACTCTAGCTCAGGCTGGTCTTGAACTTTTTTTTTTTTTTTTTTTTTTTTAGACAGAACCTCAAGTTGTTGCCCTGGGTAGAGTCCTGTGGCATCACAGCTCACAGCAACCTCTAATTCCTGGGCTCCAGCAATTCTCCTGCCTCTGTCTCCCAAGTAGCTGGGATTACAGGCACCTGTACCACATCTGCCTATTTTTTGGTTGCAACCAGGATTGTTGTTTGGTGGGCCTGGGCTGGATTCAAACCCGGCAGCTCAGGTGTATGTGGCTGGCACCTTAGCCGTTTCAGCCACAGGCACCAAGCCACATAGGCCACATTTTGACTAAATAATTGAAAATTTTGTGTGTGCCAGCAAGTATTCTTTTAAATCTTTTTTTTTTTTTTTTTTTGAGACAGAATCTCAAGCTGTCACCCTAGGTAGAGTGAGTGCTGTGGCATCACAGCTCACAGCAACCTCCAGCTCTTGGGCTTACGCGATTCTCTTGCCTCAGCCTCCCGAGTAGCTGGGATTATAGGCATCTGCCACAATGCCAGGCTATTTTTTGTTGCAGTTTGGCCAGGGCTAGGTTCAAACCCGCCACCCTCTGTATATGGGGCCCGCGTCCTACTCAATGAACCACAAATGCTGCCCTATTTTTTTAAATCTTAAGAGGCATCTGTAGACTCCTGGTTGGGCAGTGTTTATATGTTTGTTTCTTTAAATCTCATTTTCTATAGTTCCAACATTTGCATTTTAAAATTACAATAGTGAGCCACTCATTATTATTAAAGATGTAGAATGTATATTGGGACATAGGTTGTTTACCGGGATCCCTTCGCCCCACCTCCCTCCCCAGTGTGTGTCCCCACCACTGCCAGAGATGGAAGCTGAAGGCTGGCCAGTGAGAATAACCCCAGGCCCAGGCCCCAGTGACTGCTTTAAAGGAAGGAGTTGGGGATGAAACTATCAGGGTTCTCTCTAGGGTTCCTGTTAGAGCTAGCAGGAGATTCCATCTCTAGCTTTTGCAGGTCATTTGGTTAGGAAGATCCGAAGTTTGCTTACAGTGGATGTATTTTTTTACTTACACGAGAGTGGCAGCTGTCTGGAATGAAAAAGAATGAGGACAAAACACGGGGGGAGGCAGAGTTGGCGGAGCGATGACTCAGGACTATGCTGGGGATACCACCTGTTGACACTCCACCTGTCGGTTCCCAGTGACGTAAGAAAAACCGTCACTTTTGGTTTAAAGCTAGTTTGTGTTCAATTCTGTCACTTTCAGCTAGGGGTTCTAAGCAAGGCTTTCTTCTGTGTATGTTCCAACACCTGAATCTCTTTCCCCCTTTACAAAACAGGCTCACTCTACACTTGGGCTGACAGTTAAGTCTGTAAACCCATCCTAGAAAAAGTGCTACACCCTGTGTTGCTGAATATCACCATGGTCAGCTTTGAAGTATTCCCCTGGGGAAGCTGCATACGGAAACCAGCACCTAGTCCACCCTTCAAAGGAATTTTGGAACTCTTTCTGGAATGGCCATAAGAGCTGTTGTCATATTACCCTCAATGTCCTGACTGTCATTCAAAATGTCTTCATTTTAATACTTCTTTTATCTTTGGGTACAGAAAAAAGTCATAGGGGGTGAGATCAGGTGAGTACAGAGGGTGATCCAAGACAGTTATTTGTTTACTGGCACAGTGCCCTGTGAGCTGGTGCATTGTCATGATGCAAGAGCCACACCTTTCTCATGCAAAGATTTTCGGTTAAGATTTTTCTGTTTCTCTATCAGTGTTTACTTGGGCTGCTATGCTTCTCACAGTCAGTGAACTATTTTGATGCACAATTCAATAAATGTTTGCAATGTCGTCCTCAGTTCTGCTTGTTACTGGCCGCCCTGACCTCTCTTCATCAGTGACCCTTTCTCTCCACTTAGAAAAATATTTAGTCCATTTGAACAGTGCCGTTTTCTTCATGGCATTATCCCCATAAACTTGGACTAACATGTCTCTGCTTTCACTTCCTCTCTTGCCAACAAGAAAGTTAATGTTTGTTCATTGCTCTCATTTAAGCTCCAGCATCTTGCAATAGCACACACAAACACACAGCTATGATGAACGCCATTCAGCACGACATGTTGACATGAATACAACTGTGAGATGCTGATATACCAGTGTTATGAGACCTCACTGAGCTGTTTGGACAGTGCTATAAAGTACGCAGACAGTTGCAAGTTTACAAACTTAATTGTCAGGCTTCCTAGGTACTGTTTTACCACTTGCTTTTTTACTTAATACATCATCGTCTCTTTTCTAGGTGGTACATTCAGAGACATCTCGTTTTTTAAACCAGCAGAGCATGCCATGTGAACACTTTGTTGCTCTGTTTATTTTTAATCTACTCACGATGAGTGGACCTTTTGTTGGTTTCCAAGTTTTTTATTTTACAACCCAGTTTGCAACATCTTGTAAAAAATATATTTAGGCATTTTATTCATAAAATAAATTCATGGTGATTGGGTCAACAATTTTATAGAATTTCTCATAGAAAAATTGCCAAATTGCCCTCTGGGAATGTTACATCAATACTCAGCTAATGGCAACACATATCTAAAAGGATTCTTTTCCCATACCCCAACCGAGGTGTGGGATATTATTATTATTTTTAATCTTTGGTGATCTGAGCAGTAAATAATATTTAATTATTTTAATACTCTTTACTTTTTAGTAAGACTTTTTCCTTCTGTGCATGGTTATGTGTATTTCTTTATCTGGGACATGCCTGTACATATCCCTTGCCCATTTTTTGCTAGGGTGTTTCTGTTTTTCCTGGTGATTCATAATAACTTGTGTATCAGTACACTGCTTGTCATTTAGACTGTTACTTTTTACCAATTTTTTCCATTTGTAATATTTCCACCAGGGTGCAATTTTAATTTTCATGTAGCTAAGCGTAAAAATATATATTTTTTCTTTTTGTTCATTTAAATAGCTTAATAAGGTTATGCATCTACTCCTAGCATTTACTCTCAAATGTTTTAATAGTCACCTATAAATAATTTTGTTGGAGGATTGTATGCTAACCCTGTTAGACTACTAGATGTAATTAGTATTAAGTTTGTGAGGAAATCACTATGTGTCTCTTATAAAAGTTTTCTCTTTCAATGTGTGTGGTGATTTCGACTCTGGGTATGTCTGTAGCTCATTCTCAACCAAGTAATGAGTGTTGAAAGTTGAGGTTAGGATCCCAGGATTAGGTTTCTAGCACATCTCTGCATCAACTTGGTGACTGATCTTGGGTGAACCAAGTATGCTGTCTGGGTTTCATTTTTTCCATTTTGAAAGAAGTGGGTTGGAGGACCCACGAGTCTGATAACCCGTCTAGCACCAAACTTTCAAGATTCTATGAATTCTTTCTGCATATTTTTTTTAAATTTAAATCTTATACTAAGTGATACACCCTTTTCTAACACGCAACAAATAGTAGACTGTTACTATGGTCTACTTTCCTCCAGTCACAATGTCTGTCAATCAGTCTGTAGATCAGGGAGTCAAAGGAACCTTCAAGGCTTATTATCCACGGCACACTAAGGAGAGGGTTGTCAACACTATGGAAAAGAACCCAATAAAGAGATAAGCACACAATAAATAGTAATTCATGTGTTTTTTATAGTGTGTTTATTGGAGAGTGGGAAACGTAGGAAGGGAATCATATTTATTAAGTGCCTACCAGGTTCCCAGTACTTTACACATTTAGTCTTAGTCTCCACGAAAAACTTTTAAGATGGAAAATGTAACTCCATTTTGCAGATGTGGGAACTGCAGCTCAGTGAGGTTAATTGACAATTCTGGCTCACACAGGCAGGAGAGGGTAAGCTGGGTGTCTCCTATGATCCTCATGTTGGTTTGATATAGGTAGGACAGGTATTGTCTTCTCTAGTTATTTTTGTTGGTAAACAAAATGTATTATTATTTTCTTTAAGATGTTTAAATAGGTAAATTATTTCTATGCTTTAATAATTAAAACATATAAAAAGATGCAGAGTAGGAAGTCTGCCTCTGCAGTTACTGACCATTTCAGGATAAATGAATCCAGTGTAAGGACCACTGTAAAAAAAGACAAGTATGTTTATGAAGCTGTCATTGAAGCTATGCCAGCAGATAGGAAAACCTTGCTCTTTTTGTGAAATATCTTTTTATCTCCTATTAAAAATGCAGCCTTTAATTGGGTGTGGGATTGCTATAGAAAGGCACAACTATAGACCCTAGTATGATTTGAGAAAAAACAAATTATGTGACAACTTAAAGCAAAAAGAAAGTGGGAGATCTAAAGCTGTAGAATTTAATGCCAGCAAAGAATGGTTTGATCATTTTAGAAAATGGATTGGCTTTAAAAATGTCAAGATAATAAAAGAAGCAGCTTATGCTGACCAAAAGGCAGCGCACTCCACACACCGATTAGAAAGTCATTGAGGAGAAAGACACCTGCCTGGACAGGTTTGGAGTGCAGTTTCTTTTGTAGAAAACAGTGTCACAAAAGACACTTACTATAAGGAAGAAAAGCAAGCACCAGGGCTTAAGGCAGGAAAGGGTAGGCTAACTACTATTTACGGTCAGGTTTATGATTAGAACTGTCCTTATCTATAAAGCTGCTAACCCCCCAAGTCTTGAAGGAAAAAGAAACACTAGCTGCCAGTTTTTTGATCGTACAAGAAGGGCTGAATAATGAGGATCATTCTTCTGGATTGGTTCCATCAATGCTTTGTCCTTGAAGTCAGGAAGTACCTTGCCAGTAAGGGGCCTTCTAAAGATTTTTTTTTGGTATTAGAAAATGCCCCTGGCCAACCAGAACCCCATGAGTTCAATACCAAGATGTCAAAATGGTCTATTTTCCTCCAGTCACAATATCTGAAAATCAGTCTGTAGATCAGGAAGTCAAAGGAACCTTCAAGGCTTATTATCCACAGTACACTAGGGAAAGAGTTGTCAACACCATGGAAAAGAACCCCAATAAAGAGAACATTATGAAAGTCTGGGAGAAGTACGCCATTGAAGATGCCATCATTGTTATGGAAAAAACTGTGAAAGCCACCAAGCCCAACACAGTAGATTCCTGCTATGTTCTGTTGTTCTGGATGAGTTTACAGGATTTATGACAGCACCAATAGATAAATAATGAAAGTGAGTATGGATATGACGAAAAACCGGGGGGGTGGGGGTGAAAAGGGTTTCAAGATATGGATCTTGGAGAAATTCAAGTGCTAATAGACACTACTGTGCCAGAGGAATTAACAGAAGATGACGTAATGAAGATGAATGTTTCCAAAGCAGTGCCAGGTGATGAGGAAGAAGGTATGGGAGAGGCAGTGTCAGAAAATAAATTGGCATTAAACAATCAGAAGTGTTTCAGTTATTCAACCACATTTGGCTTCTATTATGACATGGATTCTTCTATAATACAGGCACTGAAACCAAAGCTCTGCAGAGGAAGGATTGGTACTGCATAAAAACATTAAATGAAAAAGCAAAAAGTCAGGAATATGATGTCTTTCTGTGAAGTTACACTGAGTGTGTCTGCCTCTCCTGCGCCCCTTCATCCTTCCTCCTTAGCCACTCCTGAGACAGCAAGAGCAGCCCCTCTCTTCTCAGCCCCCACATAATCGACCGTTTATATTAGCAGTAAGGCTCCTTATCAACAGTGGGCTACTAGTAGTTAAGTTTTAGGGGAGTCAAAAGTTATATATAGATGTTTGCCTGCTTGAGTGTGTCAGTGCCTCTAACCCCCATGTTGTTAAAGGATCAACTGTAGTTCCTTCTTGCAGAAATTTTCATGGTGACTCTCTTTTTTTTTTTTTTTCTGAGACAGAGTCTCACTGTGTTGCCCTTGGTAGAGTGCCAGCAACCTCAAACTCTTGGGCTTAAGCAATTCTCTTGCCTCAGCCTCCCTATAGCCAGGAGTACATAGCCCACCACAAAGCCTAGCTATTTTTTGTTGCAGTTGTCATTGTTGTTTAGCTGGCCTGGGCCGGTTTTGAACCCTCCAGCCTTGGTGTATGTGGCTGGTGCTGTAACCACTATGCTATGGGTGCTGAGCCTTGTTTGTTTTTGTTAATGATAAAAATTATAATAAAGTGGGCCCAATATTCTTTCTAGCCTATACATGCGTAGGATGTACTCAAGTCTATAACTGCTCAAAATCTTGTCAGTCAAAATCCTTGCATGTTGGCTGGGTGTAGTGGCTATAATCCTAATCTGGAAGGCTAGGGTGGTTTTCTTGAGTTTAGGAGTTCAAGACCAGCTTCAGCAAGAGCAAGACCCCCCCTCTCTACTAAAAAATAGAAAAACTAGCTGGTCATTGTGGTGGACACCTGTAGTTCCAGCTGCTTGGGAGGCTGAGGCAAGAGGATTGCTCAAGCCCAAGAGTTTGAGGTGGCTGTGAGCTATGATGACACCATGGCCCTCTATCCAGAGTGACGGAGTGAAACGCAGTCTCCCCCCCCCCCAAGAAAAAGTTGAATAATAATAAAAAAATAAAAAATCCCTGCATGTTTCCCCAAATTGAAAGCATAGCCTATTTACATTACAGTGAGTATATAAGAATAGTGACTGCAATTAACTATTCTACTGTGTTGAATTGTTTGGGGTAAGGAGAGTTACAAGGGAGAAATTTTGTAGTGGCAGTCAGGGGACAAGGGGGAATGAGGTAGAGTCAAGGAAAGAATAATACATCAGACGCGTTGGAATCTATCACACTGTATTTGAGCTCCATGAAGAGATGGTGGGACATGTTGCATTTTCAAAGATTGCTGCACCAATATATATCCCATCTCACACGCTGGGATTGAGAATTTTATCACTTTTGTACCTGGGCAGATCTTTGTAAATGCCTGGCCAGTATTGGTATTATATGGTGGAAATGATTCTGTGTGACTTTTAAGGCTAGGATATTTTATATATATTACATTATATTATACGTATATATTATGTATGTATATTATATGTTATGTATATGTATTATATATAATATATTGTATATATGTACATATATATTGTATACATATATAATGTAATATATTAAATACACATATAAAATGTGTATTTACATTTCTCTCTTGGCATTTGTATTCTTGGAAACACCCAGTGGCTGTGTTGTAAGGGAGTCCAGACCACAGGGAGAGGCCAAATGTTAGTGTTTTGGGGAGACACTCCAGCATTAACTGCCACACATCTGAGTTAAGTGAGTCCTCAGATGACTCCATCCCCAGCCTTTGAGTTTTCTAGCTTAGGACACAGATATCATGAAACAGATATAAAATATCCACAATGTGACTTGTATGAATTATTAATTCATAGAAATGATAAGGGATAAAAGATTATTATTGTTATTTTAAGCCACTAAGTTTTGGGACATGGCAATAGATAACTAATACTGCAAACAGAAGCTAACCATGACTTAAATGGGGTAAGTATGATTCATGTAAGCACTTTGTGAGACATAGCAGCACCAGTAGATCATATTGACAAAACGCAGGGACGCCTGCTAGCCTCCTCCTCACAGCCACTCATCAACACTGATGCACTCTGATGCTCTAAGCCCACCAGGGATCACTGGAGGCACCTGAAGCACAGATGGCAGAGCCCCAGATGAGATGATGATGCCCCAGGGGAGACAACTCCACGCAGAACAGCTGCAGCATGTAGTGGGATAGGACTTTTTTCAGAGCATGAATGACTTACCCTTTGGGCACACCCAGAGATAATTTGTGGTTTAGGGTTAGGGGGTATAGAAGAATTTGAAAAGGGCTTGAGAGCATGAAACCGTAGGAAAGAAAATGGGTTGATTTGTTTCACAGGCTGAGCAAGTGTGAGCAAGTTTGGATTACAAAAGAATAGTGGAGACCCTTGCTTATCTGTTGAGAGAGAAGAGGACGCTACCTATCTCACAAAATATATCCCACATAATCCCTGGTCATTTGGACATACAATGCTGACTCCTATAGGGGCTGTGTCCTGGGGGTTCTCTCTCTCAAAAACACTTCAGGATACCAACTTTCTCAGTGTGTTTGTTACCTACCCTGGAAAGTGATATAGACCATATCTATGTGACTGATACAACTGGCCTACGGCACAATCTACTCATGTAAATGGCTATTAAGCATTTCTATTGTTGACTATCAGAAAAATGCTACAACAATACAATTATAATTAAATGGAATCATACTGTACTAACATGGAGGTAAGTCTTTTTCAGCATCCTCCATGCTGTATCTCCAAATAACACCTTCCCTATTCTCCCTGCTTTCCATCACTACCTTTGTATGTGGAATTCTTAAGAGAAATAATCCTGAAATAAAAGAGCAGTAGGGGTGGGGCAGAGACAAAAAGAGAGAGAGAGGAGAGAGAGGGAGAGAGAAAAAGTAAGAAGGGCTAGAGATGAAATTGCGAGGTGGCTCAGAAGAGGAAACTTCTACACTAATGCAATGTCAAAGAAACAGGAAAAGGAGTGGCTATGGTTAATAATTGCTACAGGAAAGAAATTTGGAGTTGAGAAAAGGCAAGTAGAATGTTACTAGTGACATTTCAGAGCATAACAGCAATAAATTTCCATCGAAAGATAATCTTCATGAGGGCAGTAACCTTACTCTGTCTTGTTTATTGTTATCATGTTAGCATCTAGAACACTGCATGGCACATAATATGCCTTTGAGAAATATTTATTAAATAAATGAATGAATGAAGTAGTAGAATAAGAGAGGAACAAATAGGTTAGAGAGGGAGATAAAATGAGTGATATAAAAAAGAGCCTCAATAAATGATAGAGAAGACAGTAGGTAGAGACTGGATGGGGTTGCAAAGTCGAGGGGATAGTTGGGCAAGTTGTTTAGTTGATGTACCAGTTAGCATTTAGCTCAGCTTTATGTGAAAGAAAACCCCAAACAGCAGTTGTTAAAGTAGAAGCCTATTTTTCTCTCACATAAGTCCAGGGCACTGTATGGTAACTATGAAATCCTGTGAGTTCTAAGCCCTGTCACTCCTTGGATGTGACTCTTATCCTCATGATCTGTGCTGGCTTTCTCCCAAAGTTGACCCTGACAATTCTTCTCTTTACTGAATGTTTATGCTGCCCCAACCTCTTCCTGATAGGTGACTGTTTTGACCATTAGAATATGGTAAGGATGGTTATAAGACTTCTAAGGTAAGGTCATTAAAGGATCAGTGGCGTTCCTTCTTGCCCTTTGGAACCCACTCACTGCGCTCTGGGGGGCCACATGGAGGAAAACGGAGCACTCTGGTTGATGGTGCCAACTGTGAGATATGTGACTGACCCATTTTGAATGTGCCTGTCTACTTGAAGCCCAGAAGAACTCAGCCCCAAATGATACCACGCAGAGAAGAACCACCCAGCTGAGAGCAGTCAGCCCACAAAATCATGAGAAATGATAAAATGGTTGTTGTTTTGAACTACACAACAATAAATAAATAACTAAAACACATGGAAGAACTGTGAGTAGCCACACAGTTAAATGTGTGTAACACCAGCATTCCAAGCAGCAGGATGGATAGAAAGGGGGTATTTTTAAAGGGAATGTTCCACAAGTTGCCAAATTGTACTTCTGCTTATGTTTCATTTGTCAAAATGCAATCACATGGCCCTACTTTGCTGCTAGAGAAGCTGGAAAATGTCATTTAGGAGGACATTACAGAACACAGCTAAAAGTCAGAGTCCTGTTAATCTGAGGGAAAGGAAGAGCATTGGCATTTGGTGGGCAATTCACAGCATCTGTCTTAGCTGTTTGTTTGTTTGTAGTAAGAAAGTAGTAAGGTTGATCAGGATCAGCTTTGCTAAAAGGGGGAGGCTTATTTCCTCAGACAGGCAAGTAGGGAACAAGGTGAAGGAAAAATGATATTTTAAGGTAAACAAGAGAGAAATTGAAGAACACCCATTAGAGATTTAAAGCCAGCTTTCTTCATGCTACCCACCCATTGAGATTAAGGGAGCTAGGTTGAAGCATTGAGAGAGAATTTAGAGTTTGGGGAATTTTGCCGTGGGAAATTCAACAGGAAGTCAGTGGTGAATAGTGAAAAGCATTGCTGAGCAGCACCAAGGACCTCGGGTAAATTTTGGGGGGACCAGTGAAGCTGTTTGAGGAATGACTTTAACTTTCTGAAAACAAAAGCAGACAGTGGGAGTAACTCAGAATTAGGGATTGACAAGGAAGAATGGAAGAAATTCTAGGGATGGGGCTCTGGGGTGAGAATATGTGCACCACTTAGTTTCTGAGTGTGGGGCTAGGCTGGGTGAGGAGGAAAATGCAGCCAGTCTTGACTGATGGTGGAATTGGAAGGAATCTAATTAGAATAGCTCGGAGGGAGAGATTGTGTGTGTGAGCGTGTGTGTGTGTGTGTGTGTGTGTGTGTGTGTGAGTCTGTATTGTACAGGCTGTAGAACCACCCAGCTGAGACTAGTCCATTTTCTACTTTATCTTTGGTAATAGATCTTATAGTTCTAACCAGGGCATATGGCTGCCTGAATAAAGGGCAAAGTTCCCAAATTCTCTTGCTTTGGGGTACAATTACTTGGCTAAATTCTGGCAAGTGACATATAAACAGAGGTGTGACTGACAATTTCCAGGAAATCTTTAAAAGATACGTGGCGTATTCCCTTTGCTTCTTCTTCCCCTTTCCTTTCTCCTATTGCCTGGAAAGTGGATGTGATGACTGGAACTCAAGCTTCCACATTAGAAAATGAGGATGAGGTTGTTACCCTAGGAATGGCAGAGTAGTGAGCTGGAAGGAGGTCCCCATGTGCATGGAATCGCCACGTCAGACTTGGGTGTGCAGCTTCAGACTTCATTTATAGGCATTTATCTTGTTTAGGCCATTATTATTTTGGCGTTTCTGTTACATGCAGAAACCCTAAACCCAAGTGGTACAGTTTGGAAGTATGAGAAACTGGGATCAGAGGGGCAGGTTTCAGAATTTTAGGAACAGAAGTAGAAGTTTCAGGTGATCATGATGTGCTCTAGAGTATTGTTTCACTCGAAATGGAGTGAGGTCAAGCCATTTTGCTTGAAAAGATTAAAGAGCAGGCTCTGAGAACATCATCATAAATGCGTTAAGGTTTCTGGTATGATGGAAAAGTGGCCATTTTTCTTAGATTTCAGTGCCCGGAATTTTGGCATTAAAATCTACAGTGAAGAGAGGTGGTAGCCCCAGAAGATAGGAGGGAAGAGGTTCCCATTGGTGAATAATGTGGACCTCAGACAAGGAGGTTGCTGGAGACAGAAAGGAGAGCGAGGCTGTGGAAGCAGCCATGAATACTACTGATGATCATCATGTCATCATCAAGCTAGGAGGGCAAGGGGAAACTACTTCTGGACAGGACTTGGAGGGGCCCGATATCAGAGAATGCTAGGTTTTAGGTAATATGAAAGGGTGAAAGGACTTGTCAAGAAAATGTTTGAGCAGTATGAGTGTCACATAGGAGACACTCATTGCATATTTTGAAAAATTAAATTACTATAGAATGGGGGCTTTTAAAGCCACTTGATGGTGTCACATAGTAGACACTTATTACATATTTTAAAAATTTAATCCTATGATTTAACCCTATTTAATATCTCTCTCTCACTCTCTTTCTATATATATACAGAGTGAGAGAGAGAGACTCATTTTATCAGCCTTGGTAGAGTGTTGTGGCATCACATCTCACAGCATCCCCAAACTCTTGAGCTCAAGCAATTCTCTTGCCTCAGCCTCCTGAGTAGCTGGGACTACAGGCACCCTCCACAATGCCTGTAGAGATGAGGTCTTTTAGAGATGAGGTCTCACCCACTCAGGCGGGTCTCAAACCTGTGACCTCAGAGAACTAGTCCTCTCACAGAGACCTCACCTGTGCCTCCCAGAGTGCTAGGATTACAGGCATGAGCCACCACACCTGTCCTTCCTTTGGTGTATATTAACTCATTCAATCCTCACAATACTATGAGGTAGGTACTATTTTTATTCTCATTGTCAGATGGGAACATTGAGGCACAAAATGGTTAAGGGCCTTGCTCAAGGCATGTAGTAAATGGTATAGCCAAGATTTGAATCCAGAGTTTGAAGCTCATGTCATAAAATTACTATATTATGGTGGCAGCATCTGTGGCTCAATAGAGTAGGGTGCTGGCCCCATATGCCAGAGGTGGCAGGTTCAAACCCAGCCCTGGCCAGAAACTGAATTAAAAAAATTACTATATTATGTTATTTCTTGTACAATACTCCATGCCTCTTATGGAAGGGAGAGAAAAAGTTCAAAATCTGGGTCTGAAGGGGTGAGTGAGGGAAGCATAGACCTTGTTGGGGGCAAGAGTAGGGGAAAGGATGAAAGAGAAGGCTTGTCCTTGGGGTGCTGTCTACTGACCCTGGAGATGGTCATCAGGGAAAACAGGAGTTGGCAGGAAGGTTGAAGAAACATGAGTCTATCAGGAGAGAAAGGGAGTGGGAAGTGGGTACCCAAGGATAATGAAGTCTACTTTGGTTTGCCACGTGATCGTCGGGGCTATCTACATCAATTGCTAAGTTAAAAATACAGGGATCTCAGTTTATTTATCAGAGCACCCACATAGGCTGCTTAAATGATTCTGTATAATGAAATATAAAACTTACTGGAGATTGGGGAAATAAAATATATAAAGGAGGTGTATTGTTTCCTTCTTTGCTTTTCTTTTTAGAGAAATGATTGGAAAAATTCACAACCACCAAAGAGAATGAAGAACCAGAATTAAACCAAAAAGATAGGGAAAAACTCTGTATTTCTTTAAAATCAGTACATGAAATTAGTAATCAAAAAACAGAGGAACGTGAGGATTTTGCTCAATGAGCAATAGACTGTTCCTCTCACCTTGTTTACACCTCCAAATGTGTCCAATTGGGAAAATTTTTATAATGTTGTTTTTTAAACTATCCCAGCAAAGTTGATAAGATTTTTTTCTTTGTAACGTGTAGACTCAAATTTCAGGTGGTGACAGACCAGTATACTAGGCCAAGTAATCTTTTGAATTGCTGCCAAGCTGATGGTGAAAAACATACAACATTACTGTTTCAATTTGATTTTTTTCTTAATTAAAATTGAGGCTGAGCGTCTTCTACTATGTAAATTATACATTTTTTTATTGTTAAATCATAGCTGTGTACATTAGTGCAATCACCTGTACCCATTCTAAGATGCACCATAGATGTGGCCCCACCCATAATCCTCCCTCCACCAAAACCTCCCCCCTCCCTTCACCTTCCTTGGCCCTTTACCCATAGTCTTGTGCTATAGTTGGGTTATAGCCTTCATGTGAAAGCTATAATTTAGCTTCATAGTAGGGCTGAGTACATTGGATAGTTTTTCTTCCATTCCTGAGATACTTTGCTAAGAAGTATATGTTCCAGCTCCATCCATGTAGACAAGAAAGAGGTAAAGTCTCAATCTTTCTTTAAGGCTGCATAATATTCCATGGTGTACATGTACCCCAATTTGCTAGTCCATTTGTGGGTCGATGGGCACTTGGGCTTCTTCCATGACTTAGCAATTTTGAATTGGGCTGCAATAAATATTCTGGTACAGATGTCTTTGTTATATTGTGACTTTTGGTCTTCTGGGTATAAACCTAGTAAAGGAATTATAGGATCAAATGGCAGGTCTATTTTTAGTCTCTAAGTATCCTCCAAACATCCTTCCAGAAGGTACATATTAGTGGGCATTCCCACCAGCAGTGTACAAGTGTGCCCTTTCCACATCCACGCCAACATTTCTGGTTTTGGGATTTTGTTATGTGGGCTACTTTTACTGGGGTTAGGTAATATTTCAAAGTAGTTTTGATTTGCATTTCTCTGATGATTAAGGATGATGAGCTTTTTTTCATGTGTTTGTAAATTTTGCGTCTGTCTTTTTTAGAGAAGTTTCTCTTTAAGTCCCTTGCCCACCCTGAAATGGGGTCACATGTTCTTTTCTTGCTAATAAATTTGAGTTCTCTGTGGATTCTGGTTATTAGACCTTTATCAGAGGTATAACCTGCAAATATTTTCTCCCA
>CAUYPK010051599.1:0-10746 GCA_963574355.1 Loris lydekkerianus | reverse complement strand
TAAGCTGTTAACTGTAACGCGTGGAATAGGAATTGCTCAGTGGATTGGTTGTATGTTGTGGACTACTTAAGTCTACATTTGTTACTGTGCTAATAAACAATATTAAAAACAACTGCCTGATGCTGCTGTACTCATTTACTTTTGGTTGCATGTTACATCTTCTAAAATTGATCTTTCTGACTTAGCACCTGTAGCTCAAGTGGTGAGCGTGCCAGCCACATACACTGGAGCTGGTGGGTTCGAATCCAGCCCGGGCCTGCCAAACAGCAATGACAACTACAACCAAAAAATAGCTGGGTGTTTTGGTGGGTGCCTGTAGTCCCAGCTACTTGGCAGGCTGAGACAAGAGAATCACTTAAGCCCAAGAGTTGGGGGTTGCTGTGAGCTGTGATGCCACGGCACTCTACCCAGGGGGACAGCTTGAGACTCTGCCTCAAAAAAGAAAAAAGAAAACCATTCTGGGCAGCGCCTGTGGCTCAGTGAGTAGGGCACAGGCCCCATAATACTGAGGGTGGCGTGTTCGAACCTGGCCCTGGCCAAACTGCAACAAAAAATAGTTGGGCATTGTGGTGGACACCTGTAGTCCCAACTACTTGGGAGGCTGAGGCAAGAGAATTGCCTAAGCCCAAGAGCTGGAGGTTGCTGTGAGCTGTGATGCCACAGTACTCTACCGAGGGCGACAAAATAAGACTCTGTCTGAAAGGGGGGGAAAAAACCCGATCTTTGCTAAAACAACCTAAAATAATGCATATTATTATTTTTTGGAGAGAGACTCTTGCTTTGTTGCCACAAGTACTATGGGATCATCATAGCTCATCCTAAGCTTTAGGAGTCCTCCTTGCTTGAGCTTCATGAGTAGCTGGGACTATAAGCACAGGCCACCCATGCCTGGCTATTTTTCTGTAGAGATGGAGTCTTACTCTAGCTCAGGTTGGTATCGAACTTCAGCTCTTATTTATATATTTGTTTATTTATAGACAGAGTCTCACTATGTCACCCTCAATAGAATGCTGTGGCACCATAGTTCACAGCAACTTCAAACTCTTAGGCTTAAGAGACTCTTGCCTCAGCCTCCCAAGTAGCTGGGACACAGGTCCCACAATGCCACAATTACCACAATGCCCAACTATTTTTTTGTTGCAATTGTCAATCTTTGGCAGCCCCCGGGCTGGGTCTGAACCCGCCTGCCCTGGTGTATGTGGCTGGTGCCCTAACCAGCAAGCCATCAAACTTCAGCTTTTGACCTCAAGGGATCCTCCCAGAGTGCTAGGATTATAGGCCTAAACCACCACACCTGGCCAATAATGCATATTTAATAAGTATACTTTATTATTTATATTAACATTGATGCTTTAATTTATACAACTGAATAGATTTTGAGGTGTCTTTAAAAGGTTAAATAACCTGGCCCATCATGTTAAATTTACTAAGTGTAGAGTATAAACTTCTTAACACAATAACTAATAAAATGTGGTGGGGAAAAAAAAAAGAAACTTACAAAGATTTCAAAAATGGGCTGGGTGTGGTGGTCCACTGCTGTAAGCCTAGCACTCTGGAAGGCCAAAGCAGGAGGATTCCTTGAGTTCAGGAGTTCAAGACCAGCCTGAGCAACAGCAAGATGCAGTCTCTACTAAAAATAGAAAAATTAGCCAAGCACTGTAACAGGCGCCTGTAGTCCCAGGTGCTCAGGAGGCTGAGGGAGAGGTGTTTGAACCCAGCTGTTTGAGATTACTGTGAGATAGGCTTATGCCACAGCACTCTAGCCTGGGGCAACAGAGACTGTCTCCAAAAAAAGAAAGAAAATGATTAATTTCCTAAATACAGTTTGGCAGTCTTTAGAGAACCATAGCATAAACTCAGATAAGTAATGTTAAGATCACCCATAGCCCAACATTTTTGTGATACATTTTATTGCACATGACTAGATTATCTAGTAAAGCTATTACAGAAGATACAGTATTCCCTCTGGAAAATAAAAGCCTTATTGTCTTTAAGTGATTAGCCATTTTCAAACAGAAGAAACAGTTTGCCCCAGTTTATCAATGTCTGGCTGGAAGAAAAAAAAAAAAAAAGGCCTTTGAATGTAAGGCGCCTACTTAAACCACGTAGGTCCACAAGTCATTCTAAATTTTATAATTTGGGCAAACCAAATTTACAAGTTTGGGTTTATTTAACAGACTCTTCATGACATAAAATTTAGCTTACTTAGCTCTTACGTTGTTCAGTGTTTTTAGTCCAGTTTGAACACAAAATAAGTTTTATAATACTAGACATTAGATAACCAATGAACTTTTTCAAACAGTTATTTTTGAGCTAAGGAGTCTGTCTTAAGTTATACAATATAACAGCATCTGAACAGCTTGCAGTCGGGGAGAAGTTACACATAGGTGCATTTGCATACTAACCAAACTTTATTTTAATGTTCCAACAAGTGTAACAGATAACAAAGGTGCTAATTTCAGGGACAGGTTTCAAAAAATGAGAATGAAAATGTATCAGGCAATAATAAACTTAGCCCAAATAATTTAATCATAACCTCTAACATGCATGTACTTTAGGGATTTTTTAGGGAACAAAGGTAGACAGAAATAGCCTACTTTAATTATCTTATTTCATGTTCACAGACCCTTAAAAGAGAATCACGATTCAACAATTGTGGTATTACATATTTTTAGTTCTCAGAGCTAGAGTTCCCTTTGTTTTTCCTCCCAGGCAAAGGAAAGCTTGATTTGCTCTGAGGTTGGGAGAGTTTACTGGCCAGTAAGGTGAAGGGTTCAATCAGAGTCTTCCGGTCTGTAACAGTTACCTCCCACAGTCTCACTTTCTCGCTTTTTGCCCATTGCTGTGCCACTTCAGCATCCACTTGTCTCTGCTCAGAAAGGTCAATTTTATTTCCTAATACGACAATTGCTACCTGAAAGAAAACATTCAAAAAGACAATACTAGTACTTTGTCAACATCAGTTCTTCTAGGCAAAATGGAGAAATTAGAAAAACTTCCATTTAACAAACTGTTTCGTTAAACTGATTTGTTACATGTCACCAGAATGGTAGGACATCTCACTCTTTCCTCAGTGCATTTTTATTAAAAATACAGATGCTCTACAGTTGCTGACTGTAAAAAAATTTAGCAAGTGAAGTTACTATTCAGGTATGAATAGTAGACGGGAAGTTAAATCTAGGATAGATAATGGTGCCCCGTGTATGTATTTCAGTTTGGCCATACTTGATGTTTAATAGATTTGCAATATAGAACCTCAAAAATAGAACTATTGGTGCTGTGAGAGTTCTGTACCCCTAGGACCTAAGTTCCACAAGACTATAGAAAGTGCCTACTAGTATATATTGAATGTATGGGCCAAGAGGAACCTTTTACACTGAGGTGAATAGAACACAGCAGTCAAGAGGAGAGAAGAAATACTACTGTTGCTGTAAAGTACAGGATGATGCGGCAATGGAGAACGGGCAGCAAGAATTGTCAGGAGGCACCTTTGAGGAATAATAGCAATGAACTAATAAGACCCTGAAGACATTACTGGGTTTGTTCCCGCCTTTAAGTTGAGTTCCCTCTGCTCCACGTAAGGCCACAGCTTGCTGGCAAGATGTAGGAGTAGGCCCCAAAACTCTGGTTTTCCTGGTAAATCTCAGTACTTCATTACAGCAGGGGCCATCCCCTTTCAGTTCTACTGCCATCTTCATCATCCAGATTTTCATCTTCATGCGTACCTGCTACTCCAACCTCCATCTCTCCTCCCAACTGCAGAAACTTAGGCTTTTACCCCCTAGAAATCAGCAAAATTCCCCCCTCCATTCCTGTGCCTCTGCTTTTGAGTGTTCCCTTCACCCTCTTTCCCAGATGAAACCTGGCTCAGCCTTGCAGGCCTGCTTTCCCCATCACTCCCCTCCTACCACTACCACTGGGAAGGGGAGGAGAGCAGTGTTGTCTTCATTGTGTCTCAAATGTTGCCTCCAACAGTGTCCTTTCTTGAAACACTTATGCAAGGCTGGTGCTACCAATCTGCCCTTACCTACTAACTGCCTCTTCCCCACCCTCTGGTCATAATTCCTAATGATCTCTCCAGCCATCAGAGGGGCCCAAACTTTTTTTTTCCTGCTGAGTTGTCTTGGGCCACACATTAAATACTGGCTGGGTGTGATGGCTCATGCCTGTAATCCCAGCACTCCAGAAGGCTGAGGTAGGTGGATCACTTGAGCTCAGGAGTTCAAGATCAGCCCAAGCAAGTGTGAGACTCCATCGCTACTAAAAATGGAAAAACCAGCTGGGTATTGTAGTGGATGCCTATAGACCCAGCTACTTGGGAGGATGAGGCAAGAGGATCTCTTGGGCCTAAGAGTTTGAGGTTGCTGTGAGCTATAATGACATCACAGTATTCTACCCAAGGCACTAGCAGAAGACTCTGTCTCAAAAAAGTACAATAGGGGCAGTGCCTGTGGCTCAATGGGTAGGCCCCATAAACCGAGGGTGGCGGGTTCAAACCCAGCCCTGGCCAAACTGCAACAAAAAAATAGCTGGGCTCTGTGGCGGGTGCCTGTAGTCCCAGCTACTCGGGAGGCTGAGGCAAGAGAATCACCTGGGCCCTGGAGTTAGAGGTTGCTGTGAGCTGTGTGACACCACAGCACTCTACCCAGGGCAATAAAGTGAGACTCAAGTCTGTACAATAAAAAATACACAGACCGGCTCGGTGCCTGTGGCTCAAGCGGCTAAGGTGCCAGCCACGTACACCTGAGCTGGTGGATTCGAATCCAGCCCGGGCCTGCCAAACCACAATGATGGCTGCAACCAAAAAATAGCTGGGCATTGTGGCAGGCATCTGTAGTCCCAGCTACTTGGGAGGCAGAGGCAGGAGAATCACTTGGGCCTAGGAGTTTGAGTTTGCTGTGAGCTGTGATGCCATAGCACTCTACCCAGGGCAACAGCTTGAGGCTCTGTCTCAAAAAAAAAAAAAAGATTCCCATTCTATGGCTGGGCATTGTGGGCGACATAGTAAGACTCTGCCTCAAAAGAAAAAAAAAATACACCGACACTAACAAAAGATGATTAGCAAGAAAGAAAAGTCTGTGCATGCTTTTTGTCATATTTGACACCAATCAGCATTCAGCCTGCAGACGGCAGGTTGGACGCCGCAGATAAATAGATGATGGTTCCAGTGGTCTGTCCTTTTTTTTTTTTTTAAAGAGTCTCACTTTGCCCCTAGTAGAGTGCTGTAGTGTCACAGCTCAGAGCAACCTTAGACTCCTGAGCTCAAGCAATTCTCTTGCCTCAGCCTCCCAAGTAGCTGGGATTACAGGCACCCGCCACAACACCCAGCTTATTTTTAGAGGTGGGGGGGTTGTCTCTCTAGCTTAGGCTGATCTCAAACTCAGGCAACCTTCCTACCCCAGCCTCCTAGTGTGCTTGGATTACAGGCATGAGTCACTGCACCAGGCCTCTGCTCTCATTTCTTGACTTCTCCAATGATCTTATCTTTTTCTCAGCCTTTCTCTCCCATGGTCATATCCTAGACCTTGGCATGCATTGTAACTGCTTCCATCTATGACTTCAATTCCAAGCATCCCGCTCTCTCTTCTACCTTCCTGCTCGTACTTAAAACTCCAAATTGTAGGGCAGCGCCTGTGGCACAGTGAGTAGGGTGCTGGCCCCATATACTGAGAGTGGCGGGTTCAAACCCAGCCCCGGCCGAACTGCAACAACAAAAAATAGTCAGGCATTGTGGCGGGTGCCTGTAGTCCCAGCTACTTGGGAGGCTGAGGCAAGAGAATCGCCTAAGCCCAGAAACTGGAGGTTGCAGTGAGCTGTGTGATGCCACAGCACTCTACCGAGGGCGATAAAATGAGACACTGTCTCTACCAAAAAAAAAAAAAGGTACAAACACTCCAAATTGCAACAATTCTAAATGCCACAAGGACATAGGACACATTGGCCCTACTGCCTTTACCACTATCCTTCCACCCCACTCATGTCCTCAGTTTCTCTTTATGCATCGTATTTTTCATTCCCGTGTCCTCATTATCCCACCATAGTCACCTGGCAAAACACCTCCTTTGTTAAATTTAACTCTCCGCCAGACTGTGTGCCTACACACAGACCTACTGGCTGGTCCCAATTCATACCACTGACCTCAAATCTGCTGGTGATCTCCAGCAAATACATTTTCTCCATCTCATATTTTGGCTCTTTTCTACAAGCTCCAACATCTCTTCCTTCTCCCAATAACCACACTATTTCAGTGTAAAAACAAGCAATTATGGCCAGGTGTGGTGGTTCATGCCTATAATCTTATTAGCACTCTATAGGAGGCTGAGATGGACAGATCCCTTGAGCTCAGGACTTTGAGAACAGCCTGAGCAAAGCAAGATAGAAAAACTAGCCATGGCTCCTATAGTCCCAGCTACTCTGGAGGGTAAGACAGGAGGACCCCTGAACCTAGGAATTTAAAGTTGCTGTGAGCCAGGCTCATGCCACAGAGTGAGAATTTGTCTCCAAAAAAGCCAAAAAACCCTCAAGCAATTAGAATAGAACTTTACATGCTTCTACTACATCCAACAACCTGCCAAATTCCAAGCCATTTCCCTCTGCTATAGAACCCATCCTCTTCCACCTGGATAGGATACCACTCCAACAGTTTCTAAATAAAACTTTTACACCACATTCTTTTCCAGCTCCTCTCTGTTCTCCTTTTATAACAAAAATCAAAGAGCTGGAGTTGGAGGTTGCTATGAGCTATGACGCCACAGCACTCTACCCCGGGTGACAGCTTGAGACTGTCTCAAAAAAAAAGTCATCGTATCAGGAATACTTTGTCAGATCACCCCATAGAAAATAATGCCCTCATTCCATCCTGCTTTACTTTTCTACATAGCCTCATTCTTCATAATGCGTATTTGTTCATTAGCTCTCCTCTTTCATTTCCCAAAATAGGGAGGGGACTCTTGTTTTCTATCACATGCTTTGCACCTACAAAAATGCCTGTACACAGCATTTGCTGAGGCCAGGTACAGCACTCCTAGCACTCTGGGAGACTGAGGCTAGTAGATTGCTTGAGCTTAGAAGTTTTTTTGTTTTTGTTTTGTTTTTTTGTAGAGACAGAGTCTCATGGCCCTTGGTAGAATGCCCCGGCATCACACTGCTCACAGCAACCTCCAACTCCTGGGCTTAAGGCAATTCTTGCCTCAGCCTCCCGAGTAGCTGGGACTGCAGGTACCAGCCATAACGCCTGACTATTTTTTGTTGCAGTTCAGCAGGGCCCAGGTTTGAACCTGCCACCCTCGGTATATGGGGCCAGCGCCCTACCTACTGAGTCACAGGTGCTGCCCGAGCTGAGGAGTTTTGAGACCAGTCTGAGCAAGAGTGAGACACCATCTCTAAAAAATAGCTGGGTTTTGTGGTTGGTGCCTGTAGTCAGGAGGCTGAGGTAAGAGGATTACTTGAACCCAAGAGTTGGAGGTTGCTGTGAGCTATGACGCCATGGCATTCTACCCAGGGGGACAAAGTGGTACTGTCTCTTAAAAGCATTTGCTGAGTTAATATGTGTCTTAAATCCCTATAATACGACATGAAGAAGGTACTGTTATCCTTATTTTATAGATAAAGGAAACCAAGGCAAGAAAAGTCAAGAAGCTAAGCAAAGATTTAAGTATCAAGTATATGGGTGTTGAACTATTCTTACAATTTTTGAGGGGCAGAGAGGGGAATCTAGAGCATATCCAAGAAAATAATTATATCATTGATCTGTTTAGGTGGGCAAGATGGGAAACAGGGAGGAGAGGAGATGTCACTACCTTCCGTTTTATATCTTTTGAAGGAAACTTGTGAATTGTATATATTCACAAAGTATTCAAAATAAAAATAAAATATTTTTTTTTTTTAGAGATAGAGACTCACTTTGGTCACCCTCAGTAGAGTGCCATGTCATCATAGCTCATAGCAACCTCAAACTCCTGAGCTTAAGCAGTTCTCTTGCCTCAGCCTTGGCTGTTTTTAGAGCACTCCACCTAAAATATCAATTTCTTTTAGTAGAGACAAGGTCTTGCTCTTGCTTAGGCTGGTCTCAAACTCCTGAGCTCAGGCAATCCACCCACCTTGGCCTCCTAGAGTTTTAGGATTACAGGTGTGAGCCACTGTGGCCCGCCAGGAAAAAACTATTGATATACGCAACAATTTTGCTGAATCTCCAGAGAATTATGCTGAGTTTTTTTGTTTTTGTTTTTTTCTGTTTCTGGAGACAGAGTCTCACTATGTCGCCCTTCAATGCTGTGGCATCACAGCTCACAGCCACCACAAACTCTTGGGCTTAAGTGATTCTCTTGCCTCAGCCTCCCAAGTAGCTGGGACTATAGGCGCCCACAACACTTGGCTATTTTTTTGTTGTAGTTGTCATTGTTTGGCAGGCCCAGCTGGGTTTGAAACTGCCAGCTCTGGTATATATGGCTGGAGGCCTAGCCACTGAGCCAATTATGCTGAGTTTTAAAGCCAATTCCAAAAGATTACACATACATAATTCCATTTATATAATACTCTTGAAATGATACAATCATAGAAATGGAGAACAGATCAGTGGTTAGCAAACGTTAAGGAGAGGGCTGGGATGGAAGGGAAGTGGGGTGGCTGTAAAGGGTAAGGAGAGATTGTTGTGGTAATGGAAATATTCTGCATCTTGACTAAATCGATGTAAATATCCTGGTTATGATTTCAGAGTTTTAAAGATGGCAGCACTGAAGGAAACTGGGTAAAGGATCTCTTTGTAGTATTCTTAAAACATTGTGAATCTACAATTTTCTCAAAGTAAAAAGTTTAAAAACAACTCTGTCTATACACACCCCCTTACACACAAATGTAGCCAATGTAACTAGCATATTATATGGGTCCCTAGATGATGAAGTGATGAGGAGCCAGCCAAGTGAAGATCCGGAGAAAGATTTGAGATAAACAAGTTGCAGGCTGGAAAACAAGCAATTGAGAAGGACTTACAGAAGAATAAAATTATGACACTGGAAAAACAGAAAGTAGTCACTGAGCTGACTCGGCACTCTTAGCTCAGTGGTTAGGTGGATGGCGGGTTCAAACCTGGCCCAGGCCTCCTAAAAACAATGACAACAACAAAAAAATTGCTGGGTGCTGTGGTGGTCACCTATAATCCAGCTACTTGGGAGGCTGAGGCAAGAGAACTGCTTAAGCCCAAGAGTTTGATGTTGCTATGAGCTGTAACACCACAGTGCTCTACCAAGAGTGACATAGTGAGACTTTGTCTCAAAAAAAAAAAGAAAAAGAAAGGAAAAAAGTAGTCACTGAGAGGAGCAAAATGATAAAGACGAAAAAGATATGCATAAGCCAGGTCATCTAAGTCTTTACAGACCACAGTAAGGCATGCTGGTCTTATTTTTAAGTGGTAAATGAGTTGAATCTAATAGTTATTAAGTTTCCTTCTCTCTCTCTCTCTCTCTTTCTCTCTCTCTTTGTAAGGCTAAAGACAATAAGCTTGCTTATTTACCAAAGGAAAGAATAAAAAGCCCAAGGAAACAGTGATCCCAAACAACATGCAATGAACTATGTAATAATAATACTTAAGATGTGTAATCACTAAAATTCAAACAAGCAATAGGCAGAAAAGTCAAATGCAGTCCTATATTTCCTAGGTTAAGAAAAAAATTTTTTGACAGTTTTACAGGTACTCAGAATATAATTTAATGATTTTACAATATTTAAACTGCTCAAAAGTTCGTGCTATAATTTAAATGGTATAATTTACATTTGGCGTTTTTAATATACTCACTAACCTCTTTTTTGTCTTTGAATTTATCAATTTCTTTTTTCAGAAGCTCCACTCTTTGAAAGGATTCAAGGTTATTCACACTGTACACAAGAACAAAGCCATCAGCAAATGAGAAATAATGCTTAGGCAGCTCCACACCTTCTTGTAGGCCTCTAGTGTCATAAAGATGTAACTGCTCCTTTACTCCTCGATCTGTTTCCACTGAAGCCATATAGACATCTTCCATTGTTTCACAGTCTACCATTCCTGGGATTAAAAAGAAATTACTTTTTGGATAAGCCAATGTCAATTGTTCAGCATTTTCCTCTTGTCTTTTAGAAGCTGGCTTTTTAGGTTACCTATTTATCACATATAGTAATCACATTTCTATTTATGAACTTATTGAAAATGAAAATCAGTTGTTATAGTAAATGAACAAAGTTCTTTTTATTTTATTGAGACAGTGTCACTATAGCCTCTACCTCCTGGGCTCAGTGAATTCTTAGGTCAGTGATTCTGTGACTCCTAGTCCACCATTCATTATATAAATACAAAAGAAACCACATACCGTATATACGCGAGTATAAGTCGAGTTTTTTCCGGCACAAAATTTGTGCCGAAAAACCCGAACTCGGCTTATACCTGGGTCATACAGGTTATTTGATTCGGTGTGTGCGCACCTAATCAAATGCACGTAGTCTCCGGTCGTCTTCTGCCATCTGCTTGAGGGGGCGGTGCTTCAGCTCAGTCCACAAGTCTCCGCTGAGCTGAAGAGGTAGGCGGCTGAACTGAACTGTATTCCACTGAACTATTTAACCCACAACTATATAACCCACAGCTTGATTACCTGTTAAGCTACGGTTTTCTGCACTTTATTTAAAGTTTTAAAGTTGCTAGTTTACAGTTTTTCTTTAGCAATAAATATTGAAAAGCATTTAACCTACTGATTCCTCAATTATTGTAATTGTTTGGGGTAT
>CAUYPK010051597.1:0-13454 GCA_963574355.1 Loris lydekkerianus | reverse complement strand
TGCAAGAGCAGGCAACCTAAGACAGGGGCTATGTTTTTCCGCCATACAAAAAACAAGAGGGAATTGTTGGGCCCTGCCATGTGCCTGAGGCCTAGTGCAACATCCCGAGCCTGACTAGAAGCAGATCCATCGAGCTACTTCCGCGTAGCAACGACTCAGCAAGGCCCAGCCCGAAACTGCCTCTACCTAGATACAGCCAATGTGATACCATGCCACTGGCCCGACCCTGTCACTCACCTCTTCCCCCGCCTTCTTTCCCTGCCCCCTCTCCACAATAATAAAATAAATTAAAAAAAAATAAAATAAAATAAAATTTAAAAAAAAAAAAAAAAGAAAATTTATTTATGTAAAGGCTATAAACTATGAAAAAATATTCACAAAGCATATGTCTGACAAGGAGTGTTATCTAGCTTATATAAAGAATTCCTAGAAATCATTAACAAAAAGACAATTCAATCTAAACAGGCAAAAGAGTGTAATAGACACTTCACAAAGTAAGATATATGAGTGGCCAATACACACATGAGAACATGTTTGAAATCATTAATTATCAGAGAAATGTACATAGAAAGCACATGTGATACAATGTGCATTTACCAGAATGGCTAAAATTTAAATGATTAGACATAAATGTTTGTAAGGTTTTGGAGCACTGAAATGTTTATACACTGCTTATACAAGTATAAAATGGTTCTATTACTTAGGAAAAACTTCTCAGTCCCACAACAACGTTGCATAAGCTGTTTATAGCAGTTTTCATCAAAATAGTCCAAATTGAGAACCAGCTCAGGTGATGTCAATTGGAAAATGGATAAACTAGTTTTTTTATATTCATTTTACAGAATACTAGTCAGAAATAAAGTGGAGTTGAATACTAATATACATGACAATGTTGATAGATCTCAAAAACTTTTTCTAAGTGAAAGGAGACTTATACAAAGAGCATAAATGGTATCATAATAACATTAGTAACAAGTTCTAAAAAGACACAAGTAATCTAGGATGAAAAGGCAATACTGGTGGTTCCCTGTGGATGGGTAGGGATTTACTGGGAAGGCTCCTAAGTAACTTTTTTTAGTGATGAAAATACCCTCTATCTTGAAATGAGTTTGGGTTACAAGGTGTATGGTAATTGATACACCTAAGAGCTTTTCACATTGTACTGCACATAATTTGTTTTATTTCACCCCCAAGAAGTATACAAATACTGAACTCTAGTCAATGTTACCTATGCTTGAGAGTTTAAAGGTGTATTGATACCTGTGATTTACTCTGAAATGCAAAATATAATAATTATTATATCAACAGGGGCAAAAATTGATGGGTAGATTTGTGTAAAAATTTCAAAAGGGTAGTATATTGCTGTAAAATTCCTTAAACGTTTTAGAAGTTTTGAAAAATGTCATAGTAAAATAAAGGAGAAAAAGTGTGGTGGTGAATATAATCAGAAAATTTCATATACAACTTGGAGGTTGTAACAAATTGGGGAGAAGTATGGACCAAACAAAATTAAATTCTAACTGTAGGTTTTATTTTGTTGTTGTTGTTGAATTTAAAGGTAAGCAGAAAGAAGCTGTGCAAAGAACTGAGGATCACCGTGGTAAAGACAATGAGTTTGAGGAGTGTGTGTGTGTGTGTGTGTGTGTGTGTGTGATAAGAGAGAGATAATATATTAAGTGGTTTTGGAAAACCAAATTCTACATTATATTTTAGAGAAAAAGTATTAAAATGTACATTTTAGATATTGAAATAATATCAGCAAAATGACAGAATAGGAATTTTCCACTGTCACTTGCCCACAATGCATAATTATAACAACCACCCACATATGCGAGTTTCTTTGTGGAATTCTGGGAGTCCAGCACACAGAAGAATCGAAAATTATGAGAATAGACATCATATTGTGAAGGGTCAAAAAAAAAAAAATACATCACATTTTCACTTTATCCACATCACCTCTCCCCCAGGTAGCAGAGCTCAAAATCAATAGAGACCTCTTTGGCCCGAGATTCTTCCCATAGAGAGCATAGTGAATGAATGTCTGGCTTACCCAGAAGTAATAGAAACTGTCTGAGAGACCACCTCTTTCTCTCTCCACCCAGAATACAGAAGGAATTTCTATGGCTAAGGGCTGGGGGATGCTAAGCACAAGGAAGGAAAGTATGGACTCATGAAAACATGGAGTAGAACTCAAGAAAGTGACACAGCTTCGTGGACTCCATCAGGAGCCCCACGCACATGTTTTTGCAATGTCCCAACAATATGTCTTTTTTAAAAAAGAAACCTTTTCCAGAATAATAATAATATTTACAAGAAGCAAATACCTAAAATTTACAGGGAAAAATTTTTTCATTATTTTAGAATTTATGTTCATGAAAGATGAGATATTTGATATTTGTTGCTGTTATTATAAATGCATGGGAGTCTATGCGTGAGTAAATGAGGAAAGAGGAATTAAATTACCAATGAAGCTATTTAAAGGAAAAATATGTGTTTTCTTTTATATACATATACATATAAATCTGTGTGTGTATATATGTGTGTGTGTATATATATATATATATATATATATATGTATATATTTGCTTCTTGTAAAAACCATTCTACCATTTAATTATCATAATATGTGAGATGTGTAATATTAATATCCTTTTTATACTCAAAAGATTTACAAAAGTTTATGCAACTTTAAGGGTACAAGCGATTGCACTAATGTACACAGCTATGATTTAACAATTAAAAAAAAAAGAGAGAGAAAAAAAATACATATCATCTCACAGCTTTTGTTGGGAAGAAATTTGGGAGCTTAGCTGTGTGATTTAGTCTTGGGCTCTCACATGAGGTTGCAGTCTCCTGTCAACCAGGGCTGCAGCCATCTGAAGGATTGACAGGGGCTGAAAATCTGTATCCAAAGTGGCATCCTCATATGACTGTTGGCTGGAAGTTATGCTCCCTCCACACATGGGCTCTTCCACAGGCGGCTTGAGTGTCCTCATGACATGGCAGCTCATTTCCCCAAAGCAAGCAATCCAGGAAGGCAAAGAAGACTCAATGCCTTTTATGACTTAGTCTCTGAGTCAAACATCCTTACGTGCTTTATTCCATTCTTTAGAAGCAAGTCATTGGTCCAGCCCAGAGTCAAGTGGAGACCAATTAGGTTCTGCCTCTTTTTTTTTTTTTTTTTTTTGAGAGAGAGAGAGGGTCTTGCTCTGTCTCCTGGGATACCGTGCAGTGGTGTCATCATGGCTCACAGCACCTGCAAACTCCTGGTTTCAAGTGATCCTCCTGCCTCAGCTTCCCAAGTAGCTGGGACAGTAACAAGCACATGCCACTAAACCTGGCCAATTTTTCTATTTTTGATAGAGACAGGGTCTTGCTATGTTGCTCAGGCTGATCCCGAACTCCTTGCCTTAAGAGATTCCCCCCACCTTAGCCTCCCAAAGTGCTGGGATTATAGGCATGAGCCTCCACATCCCACCATGTTGTACCTTTTGAAGGAGTGCCACTCCCAGCTAGTTTTTTTCTATTTTTAGTAAAGACAGGGTCTCCCTCTTGTTCAGGCTGGTCTCAAACTCCTGAGCTCAAGCAAGGAATTTGTGGGTCTATTTTAACACCATTGTATATCTGGTGAAGTTACTTAACCTCCCTCATTTCTATTTCTCCATCTCAAAATGGTGATAAAGCTAGTTCTTGATAGAAGAGGTTAATACAAGGCAAGCATGCAGAACAGCACCTGTCAGGTCGCAAACGTTCAGAAGGTGGCAGTACTCTATTGTACCTGGCCTGAGCCTTGGGGAAGTGAATAAATGTCACTTCAAGTAGCAATTTGTGCCATTAATATTTTCTTAAATGATTGAATCTCAGAGTATTTGGCTGACTCTGAGCGTCTTAACCTGGGCATCATTACACCTACCAAATCTAAGAACAGGAATTGGAGATTCCATGGACACCTAAAGACTATAGGCAAAATTGGGTATATGTGTCACTTCCTAGGGTGAGGTCCAGAGCTTCTTTTGAGAGTCCCAAATTATAGTGTATCAAAAAATTTTAAAGAAAGACAGGATCCATTTCTGCATTTGCAGACTCACCTCTCTCATTGCACTTTAGTTAAAATTTTGATATTTTTGGCGGCGCATGTGGCTCAAAGGAGTAGGGCCCTGGCTCCATATGCCAAAGTCAAACCCAGTCCCAGCCAAAAACTGCAAAAAAAAAAAAGAAAAAAATTTTTTTGATATTTTGTTTATTTTGGATTTGTCTGCATTAATTTAAAAAATCTTCCATAGTTGACCACCTCCCTGCATTGACCACCTTCTTAAGTTTACCTAATTTTCATAGACCCAACATGTATCTATCAGTACATGAGACCTAGTTCTTTATGTTGACCACCTCCGTATGTTGACCAGTTTGTTACAATCCCTTGGGTGGTCAATTTACAGAGGTTCTACTGTATATATTTGTTAATTTCTTTTTTGAGACAGAGTTTCACCTTGTTGCCCTTGGAAGGCATCATAGCTCACAGCAACCTCAAACTCTTGGGCTTGAGTGATCCTCTTGCCTCAGTCTCCCAAGTAGCAAGGACTACAGGTGCCCACCACAATGCCTGAGTATTTTTAGAAATGAGATCTCCTTCTTGCTCAGGCTGGTCTCGAACTCCTGAGCTCAAGTGATCCACCTACCTCAGCCTCCCAGAGTGCTAGGATTATAGGCATAAGCCGCCATTCCCAGCCCATATTTATTAATTTTTGAGAAAGGGTCTTGCTCTGTCACCTAGACTGGAGTACAGTAGTGTGATCATAGCTCACTGCAGCCTCAAACTCTTGGACTCAAGAGATCCTGCTGCCCCCAAACATTGACCAGTTGCGACTATAGGCATGTGCCGCCATGCCCAGTTAATTTTTTTTTTTTTTTTGAGACAGAATCTCAGCCCAGCTAATTTTTATTTTTAAGAGATGGAGTCTCACTGTGTTTTCCAGGCTGGTCTGGAATTCCTGGCCTCAAGCAATCTTCCCACCTCAGCCTCCAAAAGTACTGGGATTACAGACATGAGCCACTACACCTGACTTATTTTAAGTTTTTTAGAGACTGGGTCTAGCTCTTTGCCCAGGCTGGAGTGCAGCCTCAAACTTCTGTCCTCATGAGATCTCCCACCTTGGCCTTCCAAAGCACTGGTATTATAGACATAAACCATTATGCTTTACCTAATTTTGATATTTTTATTAATTTTTTTATTTATTTAATTTTTTTATTTAAAAAATATATATATATTTTTTAATTTCAACTAGCTCGTACATTTTTCTTTGTTTGAAGTACTCTTTTTTGGTGTTCATTTTCTTCTTCCGCTGGAGATGCTGTGCTGTTTTTGATGTTAAGTAGAGATGGGGTCTTACTCTGGCTCACTGTTGGTCATACTGGTCTTGAACCTCTGAGCTCAGGCAATCCACCCGCCTCGGCCTCCCACAGCGCTGGGACTACAGGCGTGCGCCACCACGACCGGCCTAATTTTGATATTTTTAAATGTTGCATTAAAACATTATTTGATATTTCAAAATAATAAAAAAAGTGAATAATATATTAATTTTTTCTATTGCTTTTTTTTTTTTTTTTTTTTTTTTTTGCCCTCCCTACTTAAATGCTGCTCCCTGGCTAGCACCTCCACCACTGCCTCCTTCTCCACCCTGCCCTGAGCTCAAACTGCTTCTGCCCATTCACAGGATGGACCCCAGGGGGCGATAGTCCCTTGCTCATGCCAACCAGGCACCTTCTTGGCTCAGAGTTAATTAATTGGGTTTATTAACATTTTCCAGCCTGGCTTTTTCTTCTGAAAAGTGGGAATGATAATGTTAGCCATGCAAGGATGGCAAAGGAGGTCTAGAAATCACTTGGCCAGGGCTCAAAGCCTACTGAAAGTATGATGATAATCATGATAATTTTCAAAGAATACAAATTGAAGCCCATTTTACACTTTTTCTAAGCAGAATTTCAGACACTCACTAAAGCAGGTGGATTAGTATCATGAGCCCCCAGACCAACTCTGGCCACCATCGCCCCTACCCAAATCCATCCATACCCACACCATCCGCCTTCCTGTTCAGTATTATTTTGAAGCAAATCCCAGTAATCATTTCATAAATATTTTATTTATTTATTTATTTATTTTGAGACAGAGTCTCACTATGTCACCTTTGGTAGAGTGCTGTAGCGTTACAGCTCACAGCAACTCAAACTCCTGGACTCAAGCGATTCTCTTGCCTCAGCCTCCCAAATAGCTGGGACTACAGGCCCCTACCACAATGCCCAGCTATTTTTTGCTGCAGTTGTCACTGTTGGTTAGCTGGCCAGGGCCAGGTTTGAACCTACCACCTTTAGTGTATGTAACTCGTGCCATAACCTCTGTGCTACAGGTGCTGAGCCAATTTCATAAATATTTTATTATGTATCTCTAAAAGATACAGGACTCTTGCTTTTTTTAGTATTACAAAGAGAAAGTTTATTTAAGAACAGAGAAAATGCTTAGAGTACTTCCAAAGAGAGTTGGCAGTGAGTCCCTCTCATTAATGAGAAGAGGTGAGACAGACACAGACTCTTTTAAAAACAAAACAAAAGCCAGGTGTGGTGGCTCACGCCTGTAATCCCAGCACTTGGAAGGCCGAAGTGGGTGGATTGCCTGAACTCATGAGTTCCAGACCAGCCTGAGCCAGAGTGAGACTCTGTCTCTAAAAAATAGGTGGGCATTGTGTCAGGCGCCTATAGTCACAGCTACTTGGGAGGCTGAGACGAGAGAATTACTTAAGTCCATGAGTTTGATGTTGGTGTGAGCTGTAACGCCACAGTACTCTATTGAGGGCAACAAAGTGAGATTGTGTCTCAAATAAAAAATAAACAAATAAAAACAAAAAACTTAATCACAATACCATTGTCACACTGCAAAAGATTTGCCAAGGATTTTTTAGTATCAACAGATTCCAATTTAACCAACAACTGCTGGGTTTTGGAATCATATGTAGTAATTTGGGACAAATTGTTTATGACCCTTATTGTCCCTCCCTCCCTTCTTTCCTTCCTTCTTTCCTTTCTCCCTCCCTTCCTTCCTTTCTGTCCCTTCCTCCCTTTCTTTCTTCTTCTTTCTTTCTTTCTTTTTTTTTTTTTTGAAATACAGTCTCACTCTGTTGCCCTAGATAGAGTGCTGTGGCATCATAGTTCACTGCAACCTCAAACTCTTGGGCTTGAGATATCCTCTTGCCTCAGTCTCCCGAGTACCTGGGACTATAGGCACCTGCCATAATGTCTGGCTAGTTTTTCCATGTTTAGTAGAGACAGGGTCTCACTGTTGCTTAGGCTAATCTTGAACTCCTGAGCCTTCTCAGAATGCTAGGATTATAGGCGTGAGCCACCACACCCAGCCTTTCTCCTCCTCTTTTTTGAGAGGAGATGTCTCTGGGGTCCAGCATGGAGTGCAGTGGCATGACCACAGCTCACTGCATCCTCCACTGTAAGGACCAAGCTAACTCCATTTTGTTAAAACTAACTTCATCTTGTCCCTCGGTCTTCATTTTGCAGCTGCATACCAAAGGTGTTAGGCAACCTGCTCCCGCCTCTGACCCCTCACACCCCCTCCCTTTTTTCTTTTCTGTACCCTTAAAACCTTCCTCCTTTTCGAGATTGGGGCTTCTCTGCTCTCCTGCTGCATCAGGAGCAGGAAGTCCAGGCTCGGGTTTGTAAATAAACAACCTCTTGCTTTTGCATCGAACTTGGTCTCAGGGTGATTTATATGGGGGATCCCGCAACTCAGGCACAACACCACCTGCTGAGCTGAAGTGATCCTTCTACCTCAACTTCCCGAGTAGCAGGGGCTACAGGTGTGTGCCACCACAAACCGCTTGAGGCTTATTTTCATCATTGATAAACCAAGGTAGCAAAGTGAAATCCCCAAGTTGCAGGAAGCATTGAGACAGTATGTATATTACTTTCTGGAACTTCTATCTCTCAAATATTGTAACATTATTATTACTACTGCTAGAGCAGTTGTTCTCAGTGAGGAGGATATGCTGCTCCTCAGGAGACTTGCAAATGTTGGGATACATTTGTGGTTGTTGTGATAGGCAGGGCTGTGTCCCCAATCTTTTTTGGCAACAGTTTTATGGAAGACAATTTTTCCATGGGTAGGGCTGGGGGCATTAGATTCTCCTCAGGAACACACAGCTGTCCCTCATATGCACAGTTTATATTACTAGTAGGGTTTGTGCTCCTATGAGAATCTAGTGCTGCTACTTGTCTGACAGGAGCTGGAGATGAAGCCGTGATGTAAGCAATGAGCAGTAGCTTGCCTGCCGCTCACCTCCTGCTGTGCGGCCTGCTCACTGGTCTGCAGCCTGGGAGTTGGGCACCACAGTGCTACTTGCATTTGGAGAGAAGCCCAAGCTCACTCAACACATTATGTGGCACAGGAGAGTCTCCACAGTGAAAAAGGGTCTGGCCCTGAGTATCAGCCATATAGAGTCAGAAAATCCTTGATTAGAAACTTAGTTTCAATAACACTTTTTGGAACCTTGACATTGGTTTGGTTCCTGACTCTACCATTTATTGGGTGAAACTGGCAGGAGGGATAATATTAATTAACCACAACCAACATCTCTGAGCCCTTTTCATGATCCAGGCATGGTGCAAGGCTCACTGTCTATATGAACACATTTCATTCTGTCACCAACACAGAAGTTTATTGAGAAAACTCAAACCTACAAAGGGGAAGTGTCACAGACAAGGGACTACATCTCAGAGCATCTTGGTTTGTTTTTTTTTTCCTTCCATGGAACAAGATCACAATGTCTACCTCTTGGGGTTGTTGTGCAGACTACTGATCCAGAATTCCAACTAGCTGGCACCTCCCAGATGCTCAAAAAATGGCATCTGTTACAATCAGCTGTATTAACCTGGCACACAACAGTTAACTGCCAAGTCTGGCTGAGTGCCCAGCTAAGCCAGTGCCAAAGAGCCAAACAATTTCTTTCATTATCTTAGTTGCTGGGAGAATTAGACAGGAAGACACTCGTGAAGTACCTAAGACAAAAGTTACTAGGATTGCTGGGGAGGGGTGTGTCTTCCGGGTGGCACTGAGCCCAGAGAACTTTCTTCTCCAACCTACTTCCCCGGAGATTCTAAATTGGCCCTTCCACCACCAGCAAAAGGGAGGCTGGAGCCCCTAAGGAAAGCCAGAAGACGGAAGCTGCAGAGGCCTCTGTCCGTCCTGGTCAATTGTTTGCGGTAATAAACAAGAGGAAAGAAAGACAAAGCAGTTGTGGATCAACCCTTTGACCGCCAGCCTTGGTTGACAAGATTCTTGTGTTCATGGAACTTACGTTCTCATGGGAGAGGCAAAAAGAAAACAAACAGAAAGATATCAGCTGGTGGTGAGTACCATGCAGACAATTGAAAGAAGTGACAGCATCAGGAGTGACTTAAGGGGTTATTGGGCAAGGGGATGGTCAGTGAGACCCTATCAGGAGATAGCATTTAAGCTGAAATGTGAATGAATGACATGAAAGGATATGGGATGGGAGAGTTCAGGTATGGCCCATGCCAAGGCCCTGAGGCTGAAATCATCTAGATGTGTTAAACCAGGGGTTCTCAAGCAGAGGGGATTCTGCTCCCTGGGGGACATTGTAACATATAAAGATAGTTTTTATTTTTATTTATTTATTTTTTTGAGACAGAGTCTCACTATGTCACCCTCTGTAGAGTGCCATACCATTATAGGTCACAGCAACCTCAAGCTCTTGGGCTTAAGAGATTCTCTTGCCTTAGTCTCCCAAGTAGCTGGGACTACAGGTGCCTGCCACAATGCCCAGCTATTTTTTTTTTTTTTTTTTTTTTTGCAGTTGTCATTTTTGTTTAACTGGCCCAAGCTGGGCTCGAACCTGCCACTCTCAGTGTGTGTGGCTGGTGCTGTAACCACTGTGCTATGGGTGCCAACCCTTAAGATAGTTTTTATTTTTTATTTATTTTATTTATTTATTTTTTTGAGACAGAGCCTCAAGCTGTTGCCCTGGGTAGAGTGCTGTGGCATCACAGCTCACAGCACCTCTAACTCCTGGGCTCAAGCGATTCTCCTGCCTCCACCTCCCAAGTAGCTGGGACTACAGGCGCCCGCCACAACACCTGGCTATTTTTTGGTTACAGCCGTCATTGTTGTTTGGCAGGCCCGGGCTGGATTCGACCCCGCCAGCTCAGGTGTATGTGGCTGGCGCCTTAGCCACTTGAGCCACAGGCACCGAGCCTTAAGATAGTTTTTAATTGTCATGGTTTTGGTAGTTGGGGTGGTGGAGGAGGCCAGAGATGCTCTTCAACATTCTATAATATACAGGCCAATATCCATTGCAGAGAACGATCTGGTCCCAAATGTCAGTCATGGTGAGATCGAGAGAGCTTGGTTTAGAGCAGCAGTTCTCAACCTGTGGGTCACAACCCCTTTGTAATAATGAAAATACATCATGGCAGTAGGAAGGTTGAGAACCACTGGTTTAGAGAATAGAAAGAAAACTGAGGTGAAAGTCAAAATCAAAGGCTTCTGATCCTGCTGTGAACATCAGGAGGCATAACCAAAGGATCATGGCCATACACTGGAAGGAAGATAGGCTGAAGGAGCCAATTGGGACCCAGGAAAATGGGGGAAGAAACAGAAATTATAGTGTAGGTAAATTCAGAAGATTAGTTAGAGGAGGTGCTAAGAGAAGGCTCAGAGAGACGCCAGAGCCCAGAACTGGGGCTTTGGTGAAGGCAGCAGGGTGGCTAAACTGGAGGGTCTAGCTAGGTTGTGGGGTGGTGGCCAGATGGCCAGGGTGGCTTTGAGGTGGGGAGGGAAGGGGCCAGACCATCACTCATTCCCCAACTCTTCCCTCTGGCTAGTGAGAAATGTCTCACTCTGAGCCTTAGTTTTCTCATCTGTCACATAGTGACAGTCAACTCCATTTACTGAGTCCTTAAATGCCAACCAAAGAATTCACTCAGGAGGCCTGGGTGTCCACTCCCTGCACATTAAAGATTTATCCCCTGACCTCCTCCTGGAAGGTGACCTGTAAGCTCTCGGAATGTCCGGCCCAATAAGAGTGTCTTTGTTTACCTAGAGGGTCTTGAGTTACACTAAATAGTAATAAAGTAATTTATGGTGTGAAATTTGGGTCACAGGTATCTGTCGACTTCTGGAGATGCTGGAGATTGAGGCCAGCCGTGGAGGTGGTCAACCACGTCTACATGATTAACCCCCAGTGAAACCCTGGACACCAAAGCTTGTGGGCAGGGTTCCCTAGTTGGCAGTACACCATGTAGCTTGGTACACATCGTTGCCTGAAGATTTAAGCTCTGTTCATACAACTTTATTGGGAGGAGACAACTGGAAGCTCATGGCTAGTCTCTCCTGGACCCTGTCCCAGATACCTCTTCTTTCAGCTGATTTCAGGTCCCCAAGGCATTTATTTATTTATTTATTTGAGACAGTCTTACTTTGTCATCCTGGGTAGAGTGCAGTGCTATCATGATAGCTCAGTCCAACCTCAATCTCCTGAGTTCAAGCAATCCTCCTGCCTTAGCTTCCAGGTAGCTGGAAGTACAGTTGTGCACCACACTCAGCTAACTTTTAATTTTTTTTTTTTTTTTTTTTTAGAGACAGGGTCTCACCATGATGCCCAGGCTGGTCTCAAACTCTTGAGACATGTGGGCAATCCTTCTGCCTCAGCCTCCAAAAGTGCTAGGATTACAGGTGTGAGCCAAGGTACCTGGCCCCCTTGGCTGATTTTAATCTGTATCCATTCATTGTAAGAAACCATAACAATGAATATAACAGCTTTTCTGAATTCTCAGGAGCCTAGGGAATCATTGAACCTGAGAATGGGCTTGCTGACGCATGAATGGCAGGGTATTTCTTGAGTGGACAGGCAGGGAAGGGAAGATGAGGCAGAAAGAATATGGGCAAAAACACAAAGGTATGAAAAAGCCCAGATTGTTCAGTAGAACTGATGCCACTGTTTACCAAGTGCCCACTTCACACAGTCCCTTCTCCCAACTGCCTTACTCATATTTTGTTCGGGGTGGGTTATGCCGCTAATTGTGATCTGTTAACACATTGTACTCCATTACATACCGCTTTAGGGGTGAGCGTTTTGAGTGGTTCTCCTTTCTGTTTCATAGACAGTGTGGCTGATGCTTGGGGGGAGAGGCCCCTTGCTTATATCCTCCAGAAAGTGATGGAAGACCCAGCATTCAAACCAGGCCCATGGATGCGAAGGTATTATTCATTCTCTCTGCCTCAGTGGCTGGTTGCTACAGTTAAGAGGTGGGTGAGCAAGGTTCAGGTCCCCAAGGCATTTTTCAATAACATCAAATTGCGAAAGTCTTTCCCTGGTCATACAGCATATGTTGCTGATTATTTCAAAGAGCATGTCTCAGATAGACGCTGGTAGGTTTTTTGTCACCTCTCAGGGACTTGCTAATCTTCCTCCTCTCAGAATAAATTATTCTTTGTGGTTTACAACCTGAGAATTGTAAGGTATTGAACACATCCCTGGCCTCCACCCTCCAATGGTAGTAGCACCCCTTAGTCATGGACACCAAAATGTCTCCAGGCTTTGCAAGTGTCCTCCGGGGGCAGAATGGCCCTATGTGAGAACTGCTTGTTTAAATAGTACACGTGGGCTTGATTCCCGTAGCTCAGTGAGTAGGGTGTCAGCCACATACACCGAAGCTGGTGGGTTTGAGTTGGGCCTGGGCCTGCTAAAGCAACAATGACAACTGCAACCAAAAAATAGCTGGGCGTTGGCTCAGCGCCCATGGCACAGTGGTTATGGAGCCAGCCACATACACCGAGGGTGGCGGGTTTGAATCCGGCCCAGGCCAGCTAAACAACAATGACAACTGCAACAGAAAAATGGCCGGGCGTTGTGGCAGGCACCTGTAGTCCCAGCTACTCGGGAGGCTGAGGCAGAAGAACTGCTTGAGTCTAGGAGTTTGAGGTTGCTGTGAGCTGTGACGCTACAGCACTCTACCAAGGGTGACATGGTGAGACTCTGTCTCAAAAAAAAAAAACATAGCCGGGTGTTGTGGTGGGCGCCTGTAGTCCCAGCTACTCACGAGGCTGAGGCAAGAGAATCACTTAAGCCCAAGAGTTTGAGGTTGCTGTGAGCCGTGACGCCATAGCACTCTACTGAGGGTGACATAGTGAGACTCTGTCTCAAAAAAAGAAAAAAATAGTATACATGGCTGGGCACGGTGGCTCATGCCTGTAATTTCAGCACTTTGGGAGGCCAAGACAGGAGCATCCGAACAAGTGTTCAAGACCAGCCTGGGCAACATAATGAGACCTCTGTCCCTACAAAAAAAAAAAAAAAAAAAAAAAAAAGCAACGCCGGCGGGTGGGGGGGCACGCGGGCGGGCCGGAACGGGGGGGGGGGGGCAGGGGCGGGCGGGGG
>CAUYPK010051596.1:0-18224 GCA_963574355.1 Loris lydekkerianus | reverse complement strand
ATCATCTGTGAAGAGTGAAAGTTTGATCTCTTCTGACCCTATGTGGATACCCTTGATCGCCTTTTCTTCCCTAATTGCAATGGCTAAAACTTCCATTACAATGTTAAAGAGCAATGGAGACAATGGGCAACCTTGCCTGGTTCTGCAAATACTCTTAAGTGCCCAAGCTGCACGGGAAAAAGATATATACATGGGATATGCTATTTTTAATCTTCTTTTTTAAGATAGTCGAAAAATAATCCCTGAATTCTATGTAGTTGGTGACATGTGCTATATAAACACAACTATAGTTATGTGCCACTTTAAAAAGAAGAAGAAGAAGAAGAAGAAGAAGAAGAAGAAGAAGAAGAAGAAGAAGAAGAAGAAGAGTCCATAATAGAATGATATACCCCAAATGTGATGCAGTTTCCCCACCTACTGGCAGAACTAGCTCAGAATTCCATGGTGCAGAATCATGACAGGGGTACAAGACTGCATGCCCACATGGTGTCTCAGAAGGTGGTCGACATAGCCTGAACAAATAGGAAGTTTGTCCTTTGTCAACATAGAGAGGAAATAGCAATTCAGCAAACACAGTTCCAGTTTTCTAAAACTCAACACTTGTCATATCCAAGGGTGAGCCTGGGCAAGAAGGAGAGAGAGATACCTAGGATGGGTATTTTATGTGTTTTGGGTAGGTGGAGGGTATGGATGGGAGTCCCATCTGCCCTGGAAGATGGAGGAAGTTTGACATGTGCTATATGGTATTTTCTCTTAATTAACCTTCTTAATTAAACTTTATGGCAAAACATCCATCTTTTATTTCAAATATCGCCAGGAGTGCTGTAAAAGAGAACTATTCCATAAAAGTAATTACCTAGAATAATTTACTAAACAAATGTACTGATTCAGGTATTACACATACTATTAGTCACATCTTTAAAAATCTTAGTACAAACAAAACATTTTTAACCTCCAGAGTTAGCGTCAGCTCTGAAGAAGTAATTTTGTCATGTCAACCATGAACTGACAGATGTAGGTGCTACAGTAGTGGAAAGAGCAGCAGACTTGGAATATTGATTCTGGATCTATCTCCTTCTGCTACAACCTAACTATAAGACATTGGCCAAACTTTACCTGTATGCACTTCAATTGAAAAAGGAAATGCTTAGACCAGTAGTTCTCAAAGTGTGATACCAAAGCAGCAATATCAGCATCACTTGGGAACCTACCAGAAATGCAAATTAAAGAATGAACTTAGCAAGATGGCAGCATAGGAGGTCACCCACTTGTATCACCCCACAAAAACAAGAATTCTATACACACAGACAAAAGTCTTATTTCAGTGGTCTCAGAATTTAGGTAAGAGGTTGTAGAATCTGGTGGAATTCAAAACCTACAAGGATCATTTTAAGAGTTCATACTTGCACCCAGGTAGCAGATCTACAACTGTGCTCCCAGGTTCAATCTTTAAAATTGCCCCATTCTCTAAGGAGTTTATTGGCAATCAAAACCATATGCCAAGGAGTCTAAGAACAACCACCCACACACTAGTGTGTTGGCAGAGAGGTTCATCTGCCTCCGGATATTGGTCTGAGCAGCGAACCTGAAAGTTTTCCTGTTTCTCAGCTCCAACCCTGGTCAGCTTAGTACTGTTCACACAAGAACCCAGAGGAAGACTTGCCCATATCATGCAGCCTGGGAGTTACTCATTTCAATTGAGTTTTGTGACAGATTTTCCAGCCTTCTTCTCATAGCAAATTCTTTGCGGACCCAGTCTTAACTTGACCTTTTAGCACTCCCTGGTGGTCTAGTGGTTAGGATTCGGCGCTCTCAACTTGGCCTCTTGCTGAAGTCAGGCAACTATCTCACCTGTGTAACTAACTTCTGGAAGCTATGAGCCTCTCTGGGCCACTGGGGCAGGCTCATCAGCCTCCAGCAGATTCTCAAGGGGCACAGTCTCAGCTGCAACTCCTTTTGCCACACTCAGGGAACTGTTCCACCTGTGTTGAGAAGAGTTGGAAGACATATGCCCATCAGGGCCACAGGGGTAGGCTCATGCTTACAAGCCACAGCCAGTCTTGAAAGGGCTCATTCTTGGCTCTGGTTCCTCTTGCTGTACTCTGTGAACCTCCCTGCCTATTCAGGGAACAGCGGGGAAATGCACCCATATGGGCCACTGGAACAGGCTTCTGTGCTTTATCCAGTAGCCAGCTCTCCCACACAGCCTAGGTACCCTTCTTGCGTCTTCCCCATGTATATCAGGTTGGGGCACCATAGCAATCATTGTGAGATTCACAGCCCTTGTGAGATTCACAGCAAACGTGAGCTTCAGATGACCTATAATAATGAAATAATTGTAGCAGTCACAAGCTTAGGGAACACAAGTCAATCTGTTTAGAACTTCTGAGCAGGTCTAATGAAGAAAGGTACAAACAAACCAAAACTGTGAAAATAAGAATAAATACCTAGGGCGGCACCTGTGGCTCAAAAGAGTAAGGTGCCAGTCAGATATGCCAGAGGTGGTGGGTTCAAACCCAGCCCTGCACCCCCCCCAAAAAAAAAAAAAACTGAAAAAAAAAAAAAAGAATAAATACCTAATTCTTCAATGCACAAGCATTAATGTGTGTCAACAAGTATCAAAAATAAGTATGGAAATATGACCTCACCAAAAGAACAAAATAAGGTGACAGTAATTGACTCAAAAGGAATGGAGATATGAGATCTGTCAGACAAAGAATTCAAAATAACTGCCTGTAGGGCGGCATCTGTGGCTCAAAGGTGTAGGGTGCCAGTCCCATATGCCAGAGTTGGGGTTCAAACCCAGCCCCAGCCAAAAACCACAAAAAATAAATAAAGTAAATAAAAAACTGCCTGTAATCTTGGTGAACTAAAAAACCTCAGTAAACTTAAAATACACACATACATTCACACACAGAGAGAAACACTTTAAATATATATCATAAAATTTTAACATAGGGATTGAAATAATTTTTTTAAAAAACCAGAGATCCTGAAATTGAAAAATAAAATGAAATGAAAAAGGCAATACAAAGCATCAGCAACAGAGTTGATGAAATGTAATAAAGAATCCTGAACTAAAAATGCAAATCCTCAAGCTCCATCTAAGAAGTACTGAGTCAGAAACTCTGGAGATACATCCTCGCAATCTGTGTTTTAACAAACCCTCCAAGTGATTCTGATAACATGCTGAAATTTAAGAACCACTAAATTAGATGATCTCCAACTTTCTTGATGGCTTAAAAATTCTATAGCATTGTCATCATTATCATCATCATGAGTAATATATATCAAGAGTTTCCTCTGTGTCTCACACTTCTGTTGTTGGCATTTATGTATAATAATCAATTTAATTATTATAACACTCCGAGAAGCAGAGTTTATTATTACCACCTCTTGGCAAACAAGAAAACTGAGGCACGAAAGTACCAGGTAGCTGTGTAGAAATGCACCATCAAATGCTTCTTTAAAAAATGACTTAGTCTTCCAGCTGTCAGTTTCTTCGGGGTTTCCTTCAGTTGCAGGAAGCCACCTTGCCCAAGGGTACGTTTATTCTAGCTAAGCCTTTATCAAGTAATGAATCACAAAAACTTGAATTATGAGCAGGGAACTGAATTCTCAGCAGTGAACCGTAAAGTTTTCCTGTGGCTCAGCTCCAGCCCTGGTCAGCTTAGTACTATACTTAGTACTGAATTATGGGAAAACTCTGATGGCCATATAAGCTACAGAATTCCCCCTTGAATTGGCCAAGGTTTTGTCTGACCTGTTTCACAGCTTAGTTTCTATCTTTGCCCAAAATTACTTGCTTCTTGTTCCTTTCCTTCTTTTCGGGGATGTATGCGATTCTCTTGCCTCAGCCTCCTAAGTAGCTGGGACTACAGGCACCCACCACAACGCTCACCTATTTTTTGCTGTTGTTGTTGTTGTTGTTGCAGTTTGAACTGGCCACCCTTGGTATATGGGGCTGGCGCCCTACCTACCAAGCCACTCATGCCGTCCGCCTCAGGGATGTCTGGATCCTTAAATATCATGCACACTGAACTTCTCAGTGTCTGCCTCTAGAGAATTCACATTATCACAGTGGCTGCATGAAGGTTAAAGGCCAGTAGTTAACGGAGCCACCATTCAGACTCAGGCAAGTGGACTTAGGTTCTTAACTATTAACATTTAATGAAAAAAAAAACAAAAAAAAAACATTTCATGTGCTTGCTCTACCTGCTATAATTTGCCCCCCCCCCCCATTTGAACTTGGAAATCAGTGATACAGGACTTTGAACATGAGACTTAATAAATAATTTAGTTTTTCAAGTATAAGATCATATCATCAGCAAAGAGTGAGAAATTGACCTCCCCTGTCCCCATTTAGAAGCCCTTTATAGTCATGTCTTGCCTGACTGAATGGGCTAGAACTTCCAGCACTATGTTGAATAGTAGTGGCAATGGAGGACATCCTTGTCTGGTTCCAGGTCAAAGTGGGAAAGCTTTCAATTTTACTCCATTCAGTATATTATCCGTGGGTTTGTTGTAGATGGCTTCAATCAGTTTAAGAAACGTGGGACCTATGCCTATTCTCTTAAGTGTTTTTGTTAGAAAAGGATGTTGAATTTTATCAAATGCTTTCTCTGCATTTATTAAGAGGATCATAGTCTTTGTTTTTGCTTCTATTGATGTGGTGACTTACATTTAATGGATAAACTAAGGCTAGAGGAGATGGCCTCAGGTTGCCCCTGTTTGGTAGGGAGCAAGCACTGACTTGATGGAAACTTTCCACCTCCCAGAGTTCTACTGTGTCAGTCACCTCCCACCGTAAGAAAACTATTCACATATTACAATACCAGTGAGACAAGGACTTTGTGGTAAATTGTAACTTTGTTGGGGAGTATTTGGCACACAGCCCAGCTTGAAATAATGTATTTCTAAATTTAAAAAGATCACTGATTGGTAATGTGTTTAGCAAAGGGGCTACGGAGCAAATGAAAAAAAAGAAAGCAAAAATTGTCATGACAAAAATTAAATAAACATTTCCCAAAAATCATAAAGGCCTTTCCAAATCCTTGCAACATTTTAATTAGAAAGACTCAGAAATGACCCATTTAACAATTCCCTGAAAAGTAGTTAAGTAAAGCATAATTAGGAATACTGTGCCCCCACTTCCTCTAGGAAATCTTCAGATTGGCTAAAAGCACAGGTTTCTGAGTCCAGCAAATTATATATGGCTCTGCTATACACATTGTATTATCTTAGAAAGTTTATTTCTCTCCCTCACAGTTTCCTCATCTGAAGACTTAGGGCCTTACCAATACCTATTTTATAAGCATCTATGAAAATTGAAAGCAAGCTAGCTCAGAATCTGACACATAGTAAGTACTCAGTAAATGTAAGAAGCTGCCCTGGCCTTTGTCATTATTACTATGATGATTAATAAGCTTTCTCATTTACTTGAGTCATAAACCTCAGGTTGTAGGAAAAATACATATATAACAACAAGCATCAGTGGCTCTTCAGGTTGTCTAAGATGACTTAGGTAGCCTTTTGACCAAGAGAACATGATAGTGATTAATTTTAAGTAACGAGGTCCAGAGAAATTCAGTGAAATGAATCCACCAGATCCCAGAAGGCAGGGGACCACTTATGGAGAAATCTAACCACTCAGATAATAGCTCACCTCCCAACTAATCTCTTCAGTGCCACAAACCAGCTTTCCAGATGAAGATTAGGAATCTATTAGCAAGCCTATGCCCAAGATTCATCAGAGTCCCACTGCAAGGCCATAGCAGCCTCACCTCTCCTCAGGAAAAATCACTGCCTGATTCATTTTTTCAAAATCTAACACAGATCAAGAATGGGAATTATCAGTCCTCTTATGTGTTTTATTGGAAGAAAGCCTTACAAGACAAAATAAACCACCTGTTGGCACAACTGGTTGCTCTGATGTAATAGATAATAAAATAATTTTTCTGTGTAAAAGATAGGCAAAACCATTATTTCTAGGATTCTAATATTAATAATAATAGGTATCATTACAAAGTACTTACTACATGCCAGGGCAGTGCCAAGCATGTTATAGTCCTGTCATCTAATTTAGATACCAATCTTTTTTCTTTTTAATTTTTTTTTTTTTTTTTTTTTTGGAGACAAAGTCTCACTTATTAACCCTTGATAGAGTGCTGTAGTATCACAGCTCACAGCAACCTTCAAAAATCCTTGGGCTTAGGCAATTCTCTTGCAAGTAGCCTCTCGAGTAGCTGGTACTACAGGCACCTGCCACAATGCCCAGCTATTTTTTTCTTGCAGTTTGGCCGGGGCTGGCTTTGAACTCACCACCCTGTGTATATGGGGCCAGCGCCCTACTCACTGAGCCACAGGCACCACCCAATCCCATGGAGAGAGTTCTGTTGTCCTTTAGTGTTAAAAAGATGGGATGTTCAACATCACCCACTTAGTAAGTGCCAGGGCTAGGACCCAAACCCAGCCTCTCACCGTAAATGTGAGATTTTATCCTCCTTGCTAGCTTGTCTAATAATGATGTAACTAACACTTTCGATGCTTAGGTTAAAGATGAGTAGTTTGGGTTCTCCTTGTTATTCCCTGCCAGATGGCACGAGGCAATAATGCAAACAAGGCTACTCAGTCCTTTCTGCTAACTGTAGCCATCATACAATTGTTCTCAGTGGGAGAAATGAGGGAAACGCACATCACTCAGGTCCCTGGCAGATGCTGCAGACTCTGCCTCTGTCTCAGCTCTGATCTGGAGTTGTAGCCAACAGAAATTACTGTGGGTAAATAAAAGTTAAAAATATATATATATGAAGATATCTGGCAATTATAGAATTAACAAGAAAACTATGAACTAGATCTCAGAATTGAGGAAACAGTACCTGAGGAAACAGTATCATAGCCTGGAAAAACATAAGCATTGAGATAAATAAACTCCAACTGTTTTTACACTCTTTTATCTTCCATGATTAAGTTCAGGAGCATCTATGCTCAGCATGGGTCATGTGCCTGTCCCATTGTTACAGGACAGATATCTGATAATACACCATCCTTTTCAGGTATTCCATGGGACAAATGTTGTTCTTAGAGTGCTGGTAGAAAGGAAAGGAGATGCTAAAGAATGAAAAAAATAACTCAAGTTAGTTATTGCCTGAAAATCTTAGCGCTTTTGATATGTGCAGTATGGATGCCCTGAAGAAATCAGAAACTATCAAGAAAGGAGAAAGATGGTAATATCCCCAAGATAGGGACATTTCAAAATGGATAGTCTGAGAGGAATTTATGATGGAAACATTAAGTCTAAGAAGAATAGTCTAGAAATCTTGGTGTGGATAATTATATAACCATGCTGACTGTGGTAACGTAGGGACTTGAATGAAGACACAATTTCCAGACGACAGGGAGAAGGTGGTGATCCTAGTGAAGACAATAACTCACACACCTCAGAGAAAAGAGGTTGTTCTCAGGACCTTCCTCTCAAGAGAAGATGTGTGAGCCCAGAGGACTGGCCAGGGGAGCCAGGGTGTGTAAGAATATTAGGTTTGGATTTCATTCAGGAGGAGTGGAGGCTGCTGGACAGTGCTCAAAGGAAACAAAATAATCACAATGTGCTTGAAAAGTAAAGAAGCCTAATTTCGCCCAGGTAGCCAATTTTTTAAAAGACGTGATTTTGTGGCTCAGTGAGTAGGGCGCTGGCCACATATACCGAGGGTGGCGGGTTCAAACCTGGCCCCCGCCAAACTGCAACAACCAAAAAAAAAAAAAAATAGCTGGGCATTGTGGCAGGCGCCTGTAATCCCAACTACTGGAGAGGCTGAGGCAAGAGAATCACCTATGCCCAGGAAGTTGGAGGTTGCTGTGAGCAGTGTGATGCCACAGCACTCTACCAAGGGTGATAAAGTGAGACTCTGTCTATTAAAAGAAATAAATAAATAAAATAAATAAATAAAAATAAATAAATAAATAAAAACAAGTGATTTTTCAATTAAAAGAAGAAGAAGAGTAATGCAAAGCTGAAAGAAAAATGTCAAGAAGAGTCAGTCAGGCCCAGAGTGGTGGCTCACACCTGTAATTCCAGCACTCTGGGAGGCTGAGGCAGTGTATCCCTTGAGTTCAGGAGTTAAAGACCAGCCTGAGCAAGGAGGTTCCTCCCTGGGGCCAGGCCTGGCACCGGGGCCCAGCTTCGGGAGGGGCGAGGGAAGGGAAAAAAACAGAAAAACTAGCCAGGCATTGTGGCAGATACCTGTAATACCTAGCTACTTGGGAGTCTGAGGCAAAAGGATCACTTAAGCCCAAGAGGTTGCTGTGAGCTAGGACGTCATGGCACTCTACCCAGGGCAAGGGAATGAGATTGTGTCTCAAAGAAAAAAGGAAAGAGTCAGTCAGGACAAACCCTTTGAATCAATACATCATCTTCAAAATATGGCATTTCTGAAGAAGAATAGGTACAAAGATCAGTCTTGTGTGAATTTTGGACAGTGTGATCCTGGAACAAAATGTTAAGTATGACCCCAACGTGTAATGTCCAGTTACACCCGAGACAAAGAAAGCAAAATATATAAAGTAAATAATCATCTCCCAAAAAGACTGTTTACAGGGACAGACACCAAGAATATAAGAACCGTGGGAAGTCTTCAGTGCACGCATGCTCAATAGGGATGTCAATGGAATGACTAGAGATTCTGATTTAACTGGTCTGCGGTACCCTCTGGGCACCGGGATTTCTTTTTTAAAGTTCCCCAGGTGATGCTAATATTCAGGGAAGGCTGAGAACCACTGCTGCAGGCTAAACCCAATTGTCATTACACAGCAAAGAGCTCCTTACAGGAGAAAACACTTGTGCGTGATAAATTTGGAGAAACATTTAAATATTTTATGTCATGAAGTGAGTTACTTGATAGATTTAATACCATACACGGGGCGGGTCTCGGCAGCTCTGGCGGCGGGAGGAGCGGCAGTGGCCAGGCAGGGCAGCTTCGACGCCGCTGCCCTCAGGCAGCCCTGCACGCACCCTGCCCACAGCCAAGATGCCCAAGAGGAAGGTCAGCTCTGACGAAGGAGCGGGGAAGGAAGAGCCCAAGAGGAGGTCGGCCCTGTTGTCAGCTAAACCTGCTCCTGCGAAAGTGGAAACGAAGCCAAAAAACACAGCAGCAAGGCATAAATCTTCAGACAAAAAAGTGCAACCGAAAGGGAAAAGAGGAGCAAAGGGAAAGCAGGCCGGAGTGGCTGACCAAGAAACTAAAGAAGATTTACCAGCAGAAAACGGAGAAACTGAAACTGAGGAGGATCCAGCCGCTGACCAAGCAGGAGAGAAAGAAGCCAAGTCCGATTAACATCATGTACCCTGTCTTATCAGTGGTCCCTTCTTGTACAATCCAGAGGAATATTTTTAGCAACTATTTTGTAAATGCAAGTATTTTAGTAGCTCTAGAAACATTTTTAAGAAGGAGGGAATCCCACCTCATCCCATTTTTGAAGGGTAAATTGCTTTTTTTTGAAGAGGTGAAATCATTTGCTGGTTGTTTATTTTTTGGTACAACCAGAAAATAGTGTGGGATGTTGAATTAATGGGAGGCTTTGACTGTCTTGGGTGGGAGCTTAACATTCCATAGATGGGGGTTGTTTTTATATCCTGTAATGCAAAGCATACTAAATGGCAGTGTGGAGTCCCAGTGCTGCATTTGATGTGTGAACATTTTAAATTACTTCTATTCTCATGTTGTTTTGTATTAGAATTGTTTCCTAAAGAAAACCACTCCCATGATCACAGCTCTCCAGATCAGAACTGTGTACACCCCTTAACATCTTTGGTTGTGGTGCTCCTGTTTTCCTAATAACTTCGTTGCTGTGCTGTGAAGGACTGAAAATCTGAGCATGTAGCATATGGTAATGAAGTGTGAATTGGTGGGACTTACCTACCAGCTTTTCAGCATTTGAAGATACTGGTACGTGGTATCCTCTTAAGGAAAATTTGCCTCCAAATTTTAATCTGGAAAGTCACTGGAATAAATGTTTAAAAAAGAATTACAATAGATGGCTTTTTAGATTTTGGGTACATACGTTAAGAATTGTGTATACAAATTGAAATTTCTGTACTGATGCTCAACACAACCAATAAAATCTCAACTACAAAAGAAAAACCCTTACACAGGGTTTGTCTCAGTAACGATGACACACAAAAATAAAGGTGCATTTTCATTGCAAAGCAGGGCAGTGAGGATACAAACTCCTTCCACTCTAAAGCCAGCCCTGACCAGATAACCTTGAAAGCTCACATTGGCTAGTCTGAAAATGGCACAAATACTTTAGGCTATTGACTCCACTTTAATAACAATGACTGACAACTATACAGTTTTGTGCACCACTCAGGATTTCAAAGACATTATCACATTTAAAATTTGTGGATGAAGTACATTGAGGATGCTGTGAGGCGGTACCACTGAACTGAGCTGGAGAGGTTTAGTACCTTGCCCAGTGCCACTGCCTGCTCTCCTTTCCCTTAATGATAGAAAAGTCTCTGGTAGCCATCGAAGACTATACTGCAGAAAAATAATCGCTGAGCACACAAAACATCTGTGGTGAAATAAGGCTAGAGGTGGGACATAATTCCATAGCAAAAGAGAAACAATGATAGTGACCCTGTTTCTCCGTTCCAGAGAAGCAGGATTCCTATGTTCTAACCCCACTTAGATATCTGGTTCATGATAGGCAAGATACACCACAAACAATTCTTCCTTCCCTGGGATCTTTTCCATGTCATTAAACAAGGATGTGAAGTCAGATCTTTCTCCTGGTACATTCTTTAAGTACACGCTCAAGGTTAAGTCGCAAACTTATTATTCATTCAGCAACTTTACTCAAAAGCATTCACTGAATATCAGCTGTGTACAAAATGCTAGATGACACTTCATGCAGAGGGACAGAATGTGAATTCAACGCTGATCTCTGATGAAGTGTATATTCTCATAGAGAACAGAAGACAAATGTGTAACTGTCACACAGATATGACATAGGTGAGGTGCAGAGGAAATGCAATGGAGATTCCAATTAGAGAAACTACTTCTGGCTTATACAGATGATACAAGGTCTGACAATTAAGTTTGCAAACTTATCCCAGAAAAATTGCTCCATGCCTCATTGCTGAAAACCACGATGGTCACCTCTAAGTACTCCCCTTGGCAAGCTGTACTCTGAGCCAGTACCTAGCCGCCCCTTCAAAGTAATTTTGTAACTCCTTTTTTCTGGAATAACCACCAGAGCTGTCATCATACAGCACACCAAAACACACAACAATAACAAACGCTGCTAAGCAAGACATCACCGCACATCGACAGGAACACAACTATGAGACATTGACATACAAGGTTATGAAATCTTACTGGATATTTGTACAGTGCTGCCAACATAACTGCACTGTGGCAAGTTTGCAAACTTAATTGTTAGACATATGACAATAGCTCTAGTGATCATTCTAGAAAAAAATTTCCAAAGTTACTTTGAAGGGTGCTGGCATCAGTGCACAGCTTCCCAAGGAGAGTTCCTCAAAGTTGACCTTAGTGATATTCAGCAATGAGGTATGTAGTACTTTTTCTAGGATAAGTTTGTGAACTAAATTGTCATACTTCATAAGAGCAGGTTTGGTGGTGGGTAGGAAGAAATAAGCCAATTCACAAAAAAATCTGCTAAAGAATTACTTCTCCAGGCTGTGAGGTGGGTGGATTGCCTAATTTCAGGAGTTCCAGACCAGCCTGACCAAGAGCAAGACCCCAGTCTCCACTAAAAATAGAAACATGAGTCAGGTATGGTGGCAAATGCCTATTATCTCAGCTACTCAGGAGGCTGAGGCAAGAGGATCACTTGAGCCCAAGAATTTGAGGTTGCTTTGAGCTATGGTGACACTATGGAACTCTATCCAGGATGACAGAGTGAGACTCTGCCTCAAAAAAAAAAAAAAAAAAAAAGAATTACCTCTCCAAAGCCCTGATATAGCCCCATGATTGTGGAGGAACAGGATGTGGTTGTGGAAAAACAAGAAAAGGCAGAGAGAGAGTGGGGCTAAGGGTTCTCATTGATGAGAAAGTGAACCCATACTTTAAAATAATGTGACACAGAGCACATGTGATGAACAGAGAATCATTCTAGTTTAACTAGGCTAGAGCAAAGAGTGCTAAAAATGGAATAAGTTGGGAAAAAAGTATAGAGAATCCTCAAAAAACTAAAATTAGACCTTCCATTTGGTCTCACAATCCCATTACTGGTCATCTATCCAGAAGGAAAAAAATCATTTTATCATAAGGACATTTGCACTGAATTGTTTATCATAGCTCAATTTACAATCACCAAGATATGAAAACAACCTAAATGGCCATTGACAAAGGAATGGATTAGTAAACTGTGGCATATGTACACCATGGAATACTATTCAGCCATAAAAAAGATGGAGACGTCACATCTTCTGTATTAAGATGGATGGAGTTGAAACACATTCTTTTAGTAAAATATCACAAGAATGGAAAAGCAAGCACCCAACGTACTCAATAGTAATATGAAGCCAGTAGACAAACTAAAACATGCCCACAGAAGAGAAAAACTCAATTCAATTCAAGTTGGGGGGAAGGAGCAGGAGAGAGGGGGATTGGTGTGCTCCTACCTACTGGGCACAATATAAGGGCATGCAGCACAATCTCCTGGGAGTGGGACTCAAGTACAACAGGGACTTTACCTAACAAATGCAAACATTGTAACCTAATTGTACCCTCCCATTAATCTGAAAGAAAAGAGAAAAAATAGAAGGAAGGTGGGTAGGAGAAAATAAAAAACAGACAATTGTAAGAACAGATCATAAAGAAATGAACACACAGGGCCAAAGTGTCTCAGCATGAGACAGGGCCCACACTTTCCAGCCATGAGATAATTCTGCTTCGAGGAGTTTATTATGGCTGGACCCCTCTGGATCTGTAACCCCACATCTATTAAAAGAAAATAGTGAGAATGCTGGGAAGCTTGCCCAGTCTCACACTTTACAATCTTATGATTTAAGATGATTGCCCAAGAGGAAACCGCTGTATGTTCATCAGCAGGAACAAAAAGATGAAAGGGATGGTTTGAAAAGATAAGCCTGTCAGCAAATATCTATTGCAGGAATTACTGTGTTGACAACACTCAGCTCAAGTCCTTCTCTCCTGGTGCCATATTTTTGATCCTCAGAAAAGCCTTTGACGTATGCCGACCATGCAGCATCCGTCAGGACTGAAGACAGGCGGTGTGTTCCTCTTTTACAAAGCATAATGATATAATTGCAAAATGATTTCAGATGAGACTTTCCAAAGAGGCACTTGGGTGCTGAAATATCTAACTAACACTCATGAACTGCTGCTCTTCATTTATTCAACAGATCATGGAGCTGGTGCAATGCTGAGCGAGTAACACAGCAGGAAGCTAAGCTGACATAGGCTTTTCTTTTGTGGACTTTATATGTAATAGAAGAGACAAATAAACATGCATCTTTAAACATGCATGACCAGGAAAAAAAATGTAGGAGAGGAGGAATGATTTTAACCTATAGACTTGATCGGGAAGGGGGTGTAAAAAAAAGTCTTCAGTGAGACAGATGTTTAAGCTGAGATCTGAAGGATGAGAAGTTAGCAAGGCCAAAAGTAAAGAAAATAATACCTGGGGTTGAGGACAATCATTCACTTTACCTTTCTGAAAGAGTACTGTGAAGACTAATGGGAGTTTATAAGGCAGATCATAGGTGAATAGTAAAGGTGACAGAGCATCCAGTTGCCCCAATCCCTTAAAATCTCCAGCTATCCCCGCAGAAGGATCAGCAGAGAGAATGTGATTCACTAACATCCCCTCCAGGCTGCAGGTGCTCACATCCCACTCTCATCTCCTTCTACACTTGATGGTCCCCAAATATATATATATATTATATACCTCTCTTGTTTTCACTTCTTCCCTCTAATATTAACAGGGAAGGTACCTTACCTGGACCCCAGGATATTGTTTTCATTCATTTCTTAAATTTCATTTTGAAAATGATTAAAAGAAACAATTTTCCAAAAGAAAAAAACTATCCAACATATTATTTATATCAGCTGCTTACATATTATATAATATAGGTACTGGAAGTCTCCCCTTCTTCCACAAGCCTCTCCCTGATTTTTAATGGTACTTCCACAAACTTCTTACTGCTGTTAACACACTGAACATTTACTCCTCAGTTTTTTTCCTGTTTACTTAGACTTGATATTTTTTGTAAATGACTTTTCATATATCATATTTCAAATGTCAAAATTGCTGATATGGATATTCCCAAGATATATACTAGTATCAGTCATTTTTAGGAAGAGAAAAAAGCTACTCCAATGTAAGAACAAAAAATTCTATTATCAGCCCAATGTTTTCTTCTGAAGGGCTTTAGAATGAAAAAGCTCTCAACAGGTTCTGAATCAGTAGAACACCTACCCTGACAATATTACTGGTGAGCAGCCCAGCAATGAAAAATCTGAGAAAAATCAGTTTCTTCTGGGTTAACTCTGCTGAGTATATATGTATGCCCAGATTGTATTCACAATAGCAGAGTCTGTGTTTTAAGAAGAAATAAGTGCTAAATAAGTACTCTGGAAAGAACTTAAGAATATCTCAATATCTCTCTCTCTTTTTTTTTTTTTGAGACAGGGCCTCACTTTGTGGCCCCAGCTAGAGTGCTGTGGTGGCATAACTCACAGCAACCTCAAACTCTTGGGCTGAAGAGAGATTCTCTTGCATCAGCCTCCCAAGTAGCTGGGACTATAGGTGCCTGCCACAATGCCCAGCTAGTTTTTCTACTTTTAGTAGAGACTGGGTCTACTCTTGCTCCGCCTGGTCTCGAACTCTTGAGTTCAGGCAATCCACCACCCACTTTGGCTTCCTAGAATGCTAGGATTACAGGCATGAGCCACTGGGCACAGCCTAATTCAGAATATCTTAGTGAAATGAATAGCTATGTTTGCTTAATTAATAAAAAAAAAAAAAAGCTAACACACTTGGAAAAGAGTGAAGGCAAGTACAAATAATAATATGTAAGCATTGGAAATAGATCTTGTGGCCAATAGACTTAACAAGGGTTTAGTTTAGAGAAGCAGGAAATAGGAAATGTTCAATAAATTTTATCATGCAAAAGAATAATATGCAAATATTAATGGGCATTAGCTGCCTATTATTACAGGAAAATAAGATAGAAGAACAAGCTTAAATGTCATTAGAACAAAAGTAGGTTAAGGACTCAAGCAAAGTAAATTGATTCTTGTCAAATTAATTTTAAGGCAAATAAGCCTATAAATGCACAGTGTCTTACATGGTCTTTCAAATATTTCTCCAAATTACTCTCCTCTTAAATTCCCATATTCCAAAATAAAACTAAACTGTACTGCATCCTCCCCCATCCCACATATACTGGCCCTGCCGTATAGGAACTAAGCAAAGCCACTTCTAAAGTATTCAGTTAATGAGGAAAATGGAACCACTTAAATAGTTTTTGTGATATATTTATCATTTTGACTTTACTTTGAGTGGAAAGTTTACATTACAAAGAGCACAAAGATTGAACTAGAAGTCCCGCCTCATTTCTGTTCATCACTTTGGTAAAGACATCCTAGGGCAATAATCTGCAGTCTCAGGAGCTACCGCCAGAGGGAGCAGAGGGAGCTGGAGCGCCATTAGGGAGCCGCAGAGCCAGGAAGAAAATAATCATCACCAAAAGCAACTGGAGGCTGGGAGCAGTGGCTCAGCCTGTAATATCCTAAGCACCGTGGGAGACAAAGGCAGGCAGAATGCTTGAGTTTGAGACCAGCCTGAGCAAGAGTGAGACGCATCCCCTCTCTCTACTAAAAAGAGTCCAAGAGTTTGAGACTGCTGTGATCTATGATGATGCCATGGCACTCTAACCAGGGTGAAAGAAATAATGTTTACTTTATTTACCTTTTTGAGATACACAATTTTATTTATAATTCAATATCTATATGTAAAAATAAGGTATAAAGAATCAAAGGAAACACCTATGCCAACCCTCCCCACCTAGCTTAAGAAATAAAACCTTACCAATACATCATAAACACACACGCTGAGGACTCTTTCCTAATCACATCAGCCTCCCTGCACTTCAAAGGTAAATACCAAATCTGGTATTTCTTATCTTCATGCCTTTTTAAAATGTTGTGGCCCATAGACATTTTTGTATACTTTTAAAACTTTCTGCGGTATATCATACCAAATATATTCTTCTACATCTTGTTTTATATTTATTCATGAGACTTACTCATATCAACACATGTACTATTTATTAATTCCTTTTCAATGAACTTATAGCATTCCTTTATGTTGATACATATCTATCACTGTATTCAAAATAAAGCACTCCTAAATTTAATAACAAACGATAACCCAACAGAAAGACAGGCAGCAAGTACATTTGGAAAGACATTTCAGATATTACCATCTTATCCCTATTGCAAATAATACTACAAAACAATTCTAAAGATGTCCCACTCTGTTCACATTAGGGTTTCTCTGAAATACTTACTTAGGAGTGATTATACTCATGTAAATTTCCATAGCAGCATAGAAGAGTTGCACAACCTCACACATGCTTAATATTCTCGGACATTTTTTTACTTTTCCCCATATAATGAACATGAAGTGGTTTCTCATCTTGATTTTAATTCTCATTCTCATCACCTACTAGTAAAGTTAGGAATAATGTCCTATTTTGTTAGCTATTCATGATTGCCCCTTCAGGCTCTGAAGCTTGCTATCAAGTCTGAATTTAGATATTTGTAGAGACCTGGGGAGTGGGAAGAGAGACAGAACAGGCTCCAGGGCAGAGATTTCATAGAAAGGGAAGTTATCTGGGAGACCCCTACATCCCTGTAATGGACCATCTGGTAAACTGGACCCTCAAGTCCCAGATTTATCTTTTCATCTCAGAGTTCTTTGCACTGTCTCAGTATAGTAAAGGCCATGACCCAGACCTCACTCACCAAGAGCAACTCTGTCTGCTGAAATAATACAAGCTAAGGTCACACCCTCCAGCTTCTGTCCTCCTGATAATTCCTCAACCCTATCAATCCCTTCTATACAATGATCGTGTCACTTTCTCTGCCCATCAGCAACCTCTTGTCTATCATTTTTGTTAGGGTAGAAAAGGCAGGTAGGTGCAACGAAGATCAGGAAAATATTTTCTCAAAACCAGGGTTAGGCTTTAACAGCCTAATACTAAGTTTTAGCCCTTACTAAAAAATCTGTAAGTTAATATTTTTTCTGTTATTTCACTATCAAGACCAAACATCTGGATTTGGATTAAAGATGGCGGCTGAGTAACAGCTTCCCTGCTGCTGGGCACGGGGAATCTGGGGAAACAAGACTCCAGACATCTCTGGCCGGTGGGATCTGCCTATGATCATCCCTTTGAGGATACAGGGAGCCAGCAAGGGACTTCTGGACCCCAGGAGGAGGACAAAAACAGTGAAAAACGGGCAAGTGGCTGCATGTGTTCGATTGACCTAATCACGCCGGCAACCGTGAGTACAAGCAGCACTGAGACTGCAAACTGGAAAGGCCTTACCTGTGAACTGTTTTGGTGTTCTTGGACTTGGCACTCAGTTGAGCTGCCTTAAGGAGAGCTTGACCAGAAGTGTGGAGAACGTTGGGCATTGTCTGGGGCCCCAAAAGGAGCTACTGAGCTTGGCTCAGTGAAAGCCATTGTGTGAAAAAACTGCTCAAGCAAGCCCCGCCCTCAGGGTTTCAGAGCAAGGAATGGGCGGGACAAAGTAACCTAGTGACTGAGCAGCTTAAAAGCGGAGACTGAACTGCCTCACAGCCCTAATCCTTAGGGGCAGAGTGAGACAGTCTTGGCACACTGGAGCCTTGGGCTGTTGCCTTGGGTAGAGTGCCCTGACATCACAGCTCATAGCAACCTCAAACTCCTGGGCTTGGCACCGCACAGACCTCCATAAGACGTGTGCAGCGAAACCTGACCGGTGACCCACACCCACCAGGGCTCCACATTCCCTGACCAGGAACTGCGGGAGCAATGCAACCCTGCCTCCCCCCTCCTGTGTCCTCCCAGCCTCCACACTAGCTCATCCATCTGACCAGGGACTCTGGTAACTGTGTGCCCTCTGGAGCCCGCCCTGCCTCTGTGCAGAGCCCTTCTCCTGGCCAGAGACTGCTAGAGCCTTGGGTTC
>CAUYPK010051595.1:0-16091 GCA_963574355.1 Loris lydekkerianus | reverse complement strand
GTGCAGATTGGATGGGGATGACATCAGTTCTGACCCATGACTAAATATTAGGCATTTGATTGCATTTCCTCTAGAATGGAAATCTGATTGTAACAAGCCCGTCCAGTTCTTCCCTACTTCAACTGTCATACCTCTCACTGGCTAGAACATGCAGTTTAAAGTTCTTAGGCTATAGGGAAATTAGAAGAAGAGAAGCAGAGGAGGGGAAAAAGTTTGCTTTAAAGTGTTTAGAAGGGTTCTCTTTGTTTAAACTAAGTTATTCAGGATAGGGTTAGAAGTTATTACTAATCTCTCTATAGTATTGGTTCTCAACCTGTGGGTTGTAACCAATGAAAATGCATCCTGCATATCAGATATTTACATTAAGATTCATAACAGTAGCAAAATTACAGTTATGAAGTAGCAACAAAAATAATTTTATGGTTGGGGGTCACCACAACATGAGGAACTGTATTAAAGGGTCGCAGCTTTAGGAAGGTTGAGAACCACTGCTCTATAGTCTTTCTTCCTCTATTTCCCTTGTTTTCTTCATCCCTTTCTTGTTAGCCTTTGTCCCCACTCTGTATTCTAAAACACAGATGTCTCTGCCCCTCATCACTCTCAGCTGCCCTTCCTCCATCTAAACAAGACAATAAGAGACCAGAAAGAGTTTTTACCTTTAATCCGTATTCCCATTTCTGTGACTCATCTCTTGTGTGCTACACACTGTTGGCTGGGAGTGCACAGAACAAAAGTGGGACGGACCAGTGAACATTGTTTCTTTTGTCACATATTCCTTTATTCATTCATTCCAGCAATATTTATTGAGAGTGCACTATCTCCTGGGCAAGGTGCTGAGAATACAGTTGTATAGAAGACAGACGAACCTAATTCTAAAGTTGCAGGTGGCAGAACCTATGGGGTAAGAGAAGAGCACCCCAGTTCACCTCTCACTAGTAGAGATCTCACAGCAAGAAAGCAAGCAACTCTCTTGGGGGAGGGGATGGACACGCGTCCTCTTTGGGGTGGGTTCTATACCTGAAATTTGTTTCCTTAGAGTTGCAGCTTGCCTCAGCAGAGAAGACATGCTATTATTAATCTCTTCTCTTAGCTCAGCTCCCAACCTTCAGCTTTGTTGGGTTCTTTCTGGCTGTTATCTCTCCCTCTAGATGGGAGCTTCTGTTGAAAGCTGGCTTTAGTTGGCTATCATCCCCCACTCCTTTTTGCTCTTGTTGAATGTAAAAATTGGAATTAGGGAAAATAGCCAACCTGAGGTTTTAGCAGAACACAAGGCACATTGAAATAAAATGGACAAAGAAAAAAACAATTCATGCCACATCTATGGTGCATATTTTTATCTATAACAACAACAACAAAAAAAAAACAAAAACAAAAACAAAAACAAAACCAGAAGAAACTCAAGTAGCCTGAAGTAAGCAATCTCAGCAACCATAAGAGGAAGGGGAGGGCTCGGTACCCATAGCCCAGTGGCCAGGGCAATAGCCACACACACACTGGCCCAGGGCCTGCCAAACAACGACAACCACAGCCAAAAAACAGCCGGGTACTGTGGCAGGTGCCTGCAGCCCCAGCCACCTGGGCGGCTGAGGCAAGAGAACTACTCAGCCCAAGAGAGTTAGAGGTTGCTGTGAGCTGTGATGCTACAGCACTCCACTGAGGGCAACATAGTGAGACTCTGTCTAAAAAAAACCAAACATTTAACAATAACTCCTACAAGAAAGAAAAAAGGAAAAAAAGCAAAAAGAACAAGCAAAGAGAGAAAAAAAGGCAACAAAATTATACTATATTTATGTTGCGATATATTTTCTGGACACCAGGAGACACCGTGAGTGGTTCCCAGGCTGATACCTGTCTCCTGGTTTAAACTGTTCTTGGTGTTGCCTGATTACCCGCTTGGCGCCTAGACCCTGCTGAACTCCTGATTCCACCAATCTTAAAAAATCTTCACAGGGAGGTTTCTCAAATTCTCCCTGCAACAGTTCCTGTGAAGTGCGGGATATCCTGGGCCAGTTCCGAGTGTAGGATGACTGTCTGCGGGTGAGACTCAAATTGCTGTGCCTAATCCACGGGGAAAAGTGCCTGTGGCGACCATCATCTCCCAAATTCCAAAACAATGGCCTCTTCCTATCCAGGATCTTTCCTGTTTAAGTGTCTCTCCTGCTGCCTAACCACGGTAGTGCCGCACCAGATGACACCCTACTCTGGCTGCCTAATTTTGCTTGGGAGTCCACACTTCAACAATCTTGCCACACAATACATAGTTTCCCCACAAACTGGAAATTGCAATCCTCCATAAATTCTATTTCTGACATTTCAGCAATTTCTCTGTGGATAGGATTCTCTGTTGTGTTTTCTTTGATGTCAGAAGGCACTGATCTGCTGAGTTTTCATATTGCCAGAGTTCTTCAGCTGATTTCTCCTCATGAGCATTTTCAGTTTCTTCCTCTTTTTTCCCTTTCTTAATATGTTAATTATACTTTTTTAGTTGAATTGATAGGTTGTCCCTGATGAGTTCATTCCTCACCATTGCAGTGCTACCACTGCATTAAATAAAGACAGAGAAGTTGTGAAGCCCCACTGTTTCCAGGGTGACAAGAATCAGTAGGCAGTACTGGCCTTGAGTTCTAATCAAAGTTGTTCTGCAGTGCTGGCTCTGCCCACCAAATGATTCTCACGAGGCTGTCCAGCTGACAGTGCTGGCACAGAGTTCAGGAGAGATGCTTATGTGCTGGGCACCATCCAGCCAATCGAGCGCTGAGGGCTGCAGGTCTGTAGAAAGCATAGGCCCAGAGCTCAGACAATGTCACTCTGGCACTGGGCATCGCCTTCCCAGTTAAGCTCAGGGGGCTGCCCCCAATGGGGGCACAGGTCTAAAGTTCAGATAAGAGTTACTCAGGCACCAGGAAAAGCCCACCTACTTGAGCTCAGAGAGTCTCCACCCAGTGGAAGTATTAATCCAAAGTTCAGTCCAAAGTCACTTAAACCCTGGCCTCATGCCCTGAATTGAGCTCAGAAAGTCTCCACCCAGTGGAGAGCATTAATCCAAAGTTCAGTCCAAAATCACTTAAACTTCAGCCCTGCCCACCCACTTTGGACCTGGCGGAAGTCAGAAGTCCAAAGTTCAGTTCAAAGTCATGCAAATCTGGCCCCACACACCCAAAAGAGCTCAGAGAGCCACACCTGGTGGAGGCCCGAGGCCCACAGTTTATTCCAAAATCACTTAAACCCAGGCCCGACTCACCTAACTGAGCTCTGAGAGTCCCACCTGGAGGAGGCCAGAATGCTGAGGGTTGCAGCTCTGTAGGTAGCATAGTCCCAGAGCTCAAAGTTACTCAGACACTGGGCATCGCCTGACCAGTAAAGCTCAGGGGGCTGCCACCCAGTGGGGGCACAGGTCTAAAGTTCAGTTAAGAGTCACTCAGGCACTAGACACCAGACAAAGCCCACCTACTTGAGCTCAGAGAACCTCTACCCTATGGAAAGTGTTAATCCAAAGTTCGGTCCAAAGTCACTTAAACCCTGGCCTCACTCCCTGAATTGAGCTCAGAGAATCTCCACCCTATGGAAGTGTTAATTCAAAGTTCAGTCCTAAATTGCTTAAACCTTAGCCCCACCCCTCCACTTGGGCTCAGAGAACCCCAACTGGTGGAAGCCGGAGGTCCAAAGTTCAGTTCAAAGTCACTTAAACTTGGCCCTGCCCACCCAATTGAGCTCAGAGAGCCCCACCTGGTGGAGGCCCACAGCCCAAAGTTTAGTCCAAAATCACTTAAACCCCAGCCCTACTCAGGTAATTGAGCTCAGAGAGTCCCACCCGGAGGAGGCCAGAAGTCCAAAGTTCAGTCCAGAGTCACTTAAACACAGGCTTTGGCCCCCAATCAAGCTCAGAGAGTTGTGCCTGGTGGAGGGCAGGTCCAAAATTCAGTCATAACTCACCTACCCAATGGAGCTCAATTGTCCTGAAAGGCAGAACCCAGAGCTGCCTGAGAATTCCTGAGGAGGTGGAGTTGAGTAGTTCACCCTCTCACCACAAAAGCTCAGACTGCCATGCTATAATTCTCACGTTGCAGCTTGTCAGCTGGCAGACTTCCCAAGCTTCCCAGTGAGCTCGTCAAACACTCTGGACTGTATAGGGGCAGTCCTTCCAGCAAATAGGGTAGGGGAAAGAAGATCTGGGTGCTCAGGATTGAAGGAAAAATATTTGCTCTTTTGTACCAGACAGAAGGGGGCCCAGTCCCAGTTGGTGGGACCTCAATAATGAAGGAGGACTGGGACTTAGCAACTGCTCTCCTGTGGGATAAGGTCAGGAAACTTTTGAACCCTGTTCATTGGCAGACTGATTGCCTACCATGGAGCTCTCAACTGGGGGTAGGAGTCTCTCTTACTCTGGGAGCTGGGCTCATACCTGTTGCTTTTCTTCCATTTTCTTATTCCTGCCACTTGGTTCAGCCTGGGTGATGTGTACCTCATGCAGTCCTCTCAGTGCAGAGCTCTTCTCATTTGGTTGCCATTCACTTCAGTCCAATGGCTTTTCCCTTAGGCATGAGCCTCTGGAGAATGCTGCTTCTAGTCAGCCATCTTCCCACAATTCCCTGATTTTGGGCTTCTAACCTCCAGAACAGCGAGGGATTACATTTCTGTTGCTTTAAGTCACCCAGTTTGTGGCCATTTGTTATTGGAGCCCCAGGAAATGACCACATTTGTGTTTTATTTTTCAGTTTTTACTCTCTAGTTGTTTTAGAATTATCCACTCTGTTTCTATTCTCCTAGTGGCTACTCCAGAACTAATAGCAGGCTTCATGGGTGTTCCTTCACATGTTCATTCCTGTCATAGCATTAACTGAGAGCCTATTATATGCTGCAACATACTCCAGGTGCCATAGGTATAGCAATGAAACAAGCAAGCCTTTCTGCCTTTCTAGAGATTGCACTGCTAACATAAAATAGGAAACATATAATAAACTATATGTAAAAGGAAAGTAAATAGAATGTTGCCTTTTGAAAGTGGTATGGAGAAAATGAAAGTACAGCAGGGGACACAGCTATATTGGGATGATAATTTGTAACTTTAGTAGATCTTTAGAGAAGGCTTCATTGAGGAAGTGACATTTGAGTATAGATCTGAGGAAGGTGAGCAATTGAGCCATGAGGTTTTCTGGGCAGAATATACCAGGGAGAGGGAGTAGCAGCTGCAGGGCATCCAGGGGGAGTGTCTTCGCTGTGCTGGCTCAGGTGGCAGAGGCTGAGTGGGCCTGGAGGAGAGCAGCAGGTGATGAGTAATAGGGCAAGTCGTGAAGGGTCTTGCGGGCCTTCTGGGCCTTCTGGGCTAGAGTGGAAGCCTTCAGAGGGCCTGGGGGAGGACAGCAATCCTGTGATAGGATTGCCTTGGCTGTTGTGTTATAAACATATTGAAGACTGCTAAGGGTAGAAGCAGAGACCAGTGAAGTGTATTGCAGCCAGGCAGGTGACACCAGTGGTGATTCTAATGACAGCCTGTGTTGAAAAACAGTGACTTAGAGACAATAGCAACGAGCACCAGGAATAGCTAAAAGAGATAAAAACAGCTGAATCTGGTGAGTAAGTGGTGATGGGTATATGAGAGACAGATAATTATTTTACATAAGACTTTTAACTTAATCAAATCCCATTTATTTATTTTGTTGCTGCTGTAATTGCCTTGGGGTCTTAGTCATAAATTCTTTGCCTAGACCAATGCCTAGAATACTTTCCCCTACGTTTTTTTCTAGAATTCTTATGTTTTTTTTTTCAGACAGAGCCTCAAGCTGTCACCCTGGGGAGAATGCCGTGGCATCACAGCTCACAGCAACCTTCAACTCCTGGGCTCAAGCGATTCTCCTGCCTCCACCTCCCAAGTAGCTGGGACTACAGGTGACCGCCACAACACCCGGCTATATTTTTGGTTGCAGCCATCATTGTTGTCTGGTGGGCCCAGGATGGATTCGAACCTGCCAGCTCAGGTGTATGCGGCTGGCACCTTAGTTGCTTAAACCACAGGCACCGAGCCAATTCTTATGTTTTCATGCTTTATATTTATATTTTTATCCACCTTTATTAATTACAGTGGGTGGTAAGAGATAGGGGTCCTGTTCCAATGTTCTGCATGTGGCTGTCCAATTTCCCAGAACCATGTAATTAATAGGGCTAATTCCCTGTGTTTGTCATCTGATTTGTCAAAGACCAGCTGACCTTGACAGCAGCAAGTGTGGGTCATCTGCCTGCATCAGAGACTGTCAGCTTCCCTTTAGCTTCCTTAGTTAGAGGTGGGGCTCCATCTCCCTCCACGTTGGACATGACGCAGGGTGAGGGAGAGATCCTCAAAGGAGGAAAGGTGTCCTGGTGTGGAGTAGTCAGAAAAGGGGCAAAGGTCCACTGTGCTCAGTCCCCAAAATAAAAGAGTGCAGGCTTTTCCAAGGAAGTAATTTTTAAAATAGTGTCTCCAAAATAAGGTATCTCTTAAGGATGCAGTGGTTTGCCCAGTGTCACAGAAGTAGACTTGAGTCTACACTGGCTCTGGGAGAACAGCAGAGCAGTAGTGAACAGAAAAGGTGCTCTGTCTTGGCCAGCAGGCCAAGATGGGAGGATCGCTTGAGACCAGAAGTTTGAGATCAGCCTGAATAATACAGTGAGATCTTATATTTAGAAATAATTAAAAAATTAGCAAGGCATGGTAGTACACACCTGTATTCCCAGCTACTCAGGGGCTGAGGCAAGAGCATTGCTAAAGCCCAAGAAATTGAGGATTCAGTGATTTTACAATGATGACAATGCACTCTAGCCTTCAACAGACCAAAACTCTGTCTCAAAAAAAAAAAAAAAAAAAAAAATTGGGTCTGTGGAATCTCCTAGAATACCAAATGCTGAAGATTTCTATTCCAATCACTGAATCCCCAGCAGACTCTGGTTTTGGATCTGTTAAGGTCTATTCTTGTACGTGTAGACACTTAGTTGCTCTTTTTTTCAATAAGTATCTTCTGAATCCTCTCATAAACATGCAATGCGCTGACATCCCTCAGTATATAGGAGACAACGTTATAGAAAATGTGCGTACTACACACACTTGTTGATTGTTGATTTGGTTTTGGGTTTTCCAACTGAGGTGAGGTATTGATGAAAATGGCAGAAAAAAGAATCCAAGGTCTTTGAAATCATCTTTCTGACTCGTAATCCTGGGTATAAGGGATTCTCCTGCCTCAGCCTCCTGAGTTGCTGGAACTACAGGTGCTGGCCACCAGGCCAGAGGAATGTTTTCACTTTTTGTGGAGACAGTGTTTTACTTTTGCTTATGCTGAACCTCCTGTGTTCAAGGGATTGACCTGCCAGAGTTCTAGGATTTAATGCCCGAAACTCACTTAACATGTGTCAATTTATGAGTGATAAGGATGTCAAAATTAAAAAACTGAAGTAATACAATTTTGAATTTTAAATTTGTTTCTAATAGAGTCTACTAGAACACCAAACACTGAACTTGTATTCCAATGACTGTATCCCTAGAAGATCCTAGTTTTAGACCTGATTAAGGTCTATTCTTGCGATGGTAAACACTTCTCTTTCTTTCACTAAATATCTTCCGAATCCTCTCATAAACATACAATGTGCTAGTCTTCCTTGGTACGCAGGAGACAGTCTTATAGGAAATATGGGCACTCCACACGCTTTTTTTTTAAATTATTAAATCATAGCTGTGTACATTAATGTGATCATGGTCCACACACTTGTTGATTGAGTTTTGGGTTTCCCTTCTGAGGAGAGGTGTTCATGGAAATGGCAGAAAAGTAGACAAGGTTTTTGAATCATCTTTCTTACCCACAATCTTGCTTTTTACATATTTGCATACATTCTCATTTTTCTTTTGTTATTTATCTCCTTACAACAATTCTGTGAGTTAGAGCTTGTTACCTGCATTTTACTTACATGGAAACTGAAGTCCAGAAAGATGCAGTGGTTTGCTCTGTGTCAAATGATCTAATTAGGATCAGATCCTGGCCTGGAGCTCAAGTTTCTGAGCTTGCAGGAAGTTCTCATTCCAGTGTACCACTTCTCTGCCAATGTCAGAGCTGGACTTCTCATCAAATGTAAGATGCCATTGATGTGATATATTATATTATGTGCCACTCCAGGTGAAATACAAATTATGACAAGCCATTGGATGAAGATGTACTCAATATGGGAGATATTAAAATGTTTAACATAGTGTTACAGGAGGTATACACTTTGTGTAAATATTTGTCTTGAACCTGGGTACAGTTCTATTTCCTTTTATGAGTCTATTTGGCAATATGTAACTGAATACTCTTCATGGGTAAATACAGGAAGTATTAGCTTAACAAACATGGTGCCTCAAAGCCTTTTCCTAACAACTGTTGTGTAAGACACATAAACAGTGAAAAGGGCATAGTGTTGAGGCAACACCTAGGAGGAAGTGATCTGTCCCACTGAATAGGGAGATGAGAAATGAGGAACATTTATGCTCATGGATCTGAGGAATAACACTGGGACTGAAAAGCTGGAGCAGGGATTGAAGCATCAGGAAAAACTTATACTGGATCAGTGATTCAAAATGCAGTCTGGGACCAGTGCTGCTGCTGCTGTAGAATGAGCCTTCTACTGATCCCAGTGGGTTTCTATCAGTTTATAGCAAAATGAGAAAAACAATGAAATATGACTTTGCATACAACTAAATTTATCTGAGCTAGAATTTGTATTTATTTTGAGACTATGACTTCACTATGCTGTCAGTAACATATATTTTCTTAAGTTAAACCATTGTTATTGATTTAAAATATGTTTTAACATGGCAGAAAAAAAATCATACTCATTCTCATTTTCCAAAAGCTTGGTAGGTCCCAGAAGTCCCAGTGTTTCCTCTGTGTTGTAGACGTCTGAGAATGTTGATGATGATGTCTTACATTGGCCCTGAACAACTTCGGCTCAAGCAATCTTCAGTCTCAGCCTTCCAAAGTGCTGGTATTATAGCCAAGAGCCACTGAACCTAGCACCTGTATTTTTAATTTTATAAAAACACATTTTATTTTTTATTTTTCAAGAAAGGGAAACATAAACAAAAACTCCAACCAACTCTTATTAGTCTCTTCTATTTTCTTTTTGAAAAATACTCAGTTCCATAAAATTCCACAAATTTGGGAAAAATGCTAGTAGGTCTGCTAAATCTGAGTTATCACTGTATAAAGAAGCTGCCCTGAGGTAACCAGAGGCCTTACTTGCCCTGGGCATCGTGCCAGGGGAGGGGGAGGCTGTAAACCTGGGCGAGACCCACTGATCTTTCTCCATAAAGGGCCCAGTGCCTCATCCACATCAGGGACCTCTGCAGAGGAAGCTCCACTCAGCTGGCAACTTTCAGCTCCTGGCTGCTAGGAGGGAGAACTCTGTTGTCTCTGCTAGAGGGAAGGGCAGCTGAGACTCAGACTCAGTCTGTCAGTTTGGGGGATCCTGATTTTATCTCAGGTCTGCTTTTCATCCCAGAGATATGTACAATTTAAACAAAAGGCAAGGGGCTTTGGAATCCTTGGTGGATTGGACAGGGTGGGAGCAGAGATCCAGAGAGAAAGATGGTCAAGTCAGTGACCTTCATCTTGCTTTCCTTTAGATTACAATGACTCCACTGGGCTTCTTGCTGTTTCTCACTGTGGCTACCAGAGCATGGAGTAAAGGTGAGTCAGCCCCTGGGAGCTCTGGGTCCTCCAGTTCTGTTCCAGAGTTCAAGAGCAGGACTGCCTATGTGGTTCCCAGAGTGCTAGTCTGTTCTAGGTTATAGGGAGTGTCTGTGAGACGCACAGAGGGTGACTTGGATACAGATTCAATGCTGATGTCTGGCCCCTTGTGGGATCTGGCCTGTAGCAATGAAGATGTTGCCTGAGGCTGTGCTGGGTCCAGTCTGTACCCCTGTGTAGCCCCGAGGAGCTGTGTTCCCTCCCAGCCACTCCCCACACCTGTAGCCTTGGCCATGGGATTTCCATGGGAAGTGCAGGGCCTGCTTTGTGCTCAGAGAATGTCATTTTTACATTGTCCTCTCTACAACAGAGGTAACAGTGGCATTTAAAAATTTGTGTTCCTCTTCATTGTTATTTATTAATTTTTCAAAAGTAAAGGTTGTTTGTAAATATCTTCTCAGTTAATTGTCACAAAGCACTTTATTAGCTTTGTTTTAGGTCTGAGGAATCTGAGGCTCAGATCAGTTCAGTAGAATTCCATCGATTCTCAACTAGTAAGCACTGAACTACATACAACTGGACATGTCAGACCTCAAAGCTTATGATTATTGTCATTCTCTAGACTTTTAGGGTAGTTTGAAGACTCTTTAGCCTTGAAATTACTAGATAAGCTTCTTCATCCTGCGCCTCTGCTGGTCTCTCACCACCCCCTACCTGACACCCTATGTTTCAGCCACATTAAGCTACCTACATTTCTTCAACAGGCTGGACTATACTGTAATATGTATTTTTTTATAGCTAGGCTTTTGAACATGCTACTCTCTGTCCCTTTAATTATTTTCTCTTTCTTTCTAGTGATAAATTCTGTTTATTCTCTCAGAATAAGCTAAGGTGTCATATGGATTAGGAGGCCTTCTGTGACTAGGGTATGAAACTCTCCACCCCAGCCTCCTACTCCAGACAACCCCCCTTGCCTCCATTCTGTCCTCTCTATGCTCCATTCTCACACAGAGTCCTTTCTCCTCTCATCATTTATTCTTCTCAATACTATTTCCTGTTCGTTTGTCAGCAGCTCTCTTTATGGGCAGCTCTTGGGGGGATGTTTAATTTCCTTGACTGCCCAGTGCTTAGGGCAGGGCTGGTGAGGGTGAGGGAGTGTGGAACAAGGGTTCCATCAAGTCTGTGCTGGGTGTTGGGTGAAAGGGCTGAATTAACATGGTACTGGATATCTCTGGGCTGAATTGTAGGTGGTGAGGCTTGGCTCCAGTTGGGGGTGGGGTGTCGAGTTTGGGACTAGTGACAAAGAGAGGCTGGGATTTGTGATGAATCAGCAATGAGAATAAAACTGTTCATATTCTTAGAGGAGGCCAATACACCTGATGAAGAGTGGACCTGTTCTTCTTCGTGTCCATCTCAGTTTAGAAGCTGCAAGGAAATCAAAGCGAAGTGCCCCAGGGCACATGGTGAGTGAGGACACGTTTAATCAGAGCACCACATAGGTACTCAGGATTCTGTGCCCCTGGAGTGATTGTTTTAAAGTTAAAAAATATTGTGGTAAAATGTGTATATATCACATCTTGCATAAAATTTTCCATTTTAGGTAATTTTTGTGTACAATTCAGTGGCATTAATGACCTTCAAATGTCATGAAGCCACCACCACTCTCCTCTAGGGAACTTCTCATTACTCCACCCAGAGACTCTGCACCAGCTCAGCCCTAGGCCCACATCTCCCTTCCCCAGCCCCTGCTCATTGCTCCTCTACTTTGTGTTACTATGCATTTGCCTGTTCAGTTACCTCGCATAAATAGAATCACACAGTATTTGTCTTTTTGTATCTGGCTTGTTTCACTTGGCATTATGTTTTCAAGATTTATCCATGTAACAGCCTGGATATTGAATTCCTTTTCATCAATTTTGTGTAACTACATGTACATACCCCACCCCAACATTGCAGTTATTCATCCACTGGTGAATATTTGGGCTTTTCTGCCTTTGGTCCTGTGACTCATACTGCAGTGTACAAGCATCTGTTTGAGTCCTTGTTCCCAATGTTTTTGGGTACATACCTAGCAGTGGAATTGCTGGGTCATATGATAATTCTGTATCTCATTGGATGAGGAATGCCACTGGCTACTGTGAGTTTGGAAATTCTGTGTTCTGCCTCAGTCACAGGAGCTTGATCTTCTGAGCTCAGGGGGATTCCAGAACCCCCAAGAACACCTGGTGAGAGGACTCAGGGAGGAGCCTACAGCCCACATTCCTGGTTCAAGGGCCTCTTTGGTCATGGGGCTGAGATGGCCCATGAGCCCTCAGACATGGAGGCTCTGGCTGCTTCTCTCTGCAGATGGCTTGTATTTCCTGCGCACCAAGAGTAGTGTTGTCTACCAGACCTTCTGTGACATGACCACTGAGGGTGGTGGCTGGACCCTGGTGGCCAGTGTGCATGAGAACAGCATGGCTGGGAAGTGCACAGTGGGTGATCGCTGGTCCAGTCAGCAGGGCAGCAGAGCAGACTACCCAGAGGGGGACAACAACTGGGCCAATTACAACACCTTTGGGTCTGCAGAGGCAGCCACAAGTGATGATTACAAGGTTGGTGCCACCTCCCCACCACCAGGAAAGGATGAATTGTTGAGTGTGGCTGGGCACAGGTGCAGGAGGGAGGGTGGGAAGGTGGGAACATGGAGATAGGGCTGGAGAAGGGAAAGATAGACTTACATGTCTTGACATAACTTCCTCCCCACAGGGCAGTTAAGGACCGGGGTGGTGGGGACTCAGCATCTGCTAGAAGTGGGGTGTCTGAGCACAGTGTCCATCTGCCCCCTGGACCTCAGAATTGTCAGCTCAGCTGGTGCTGAGTGTGGGGCTTTGCTGTATGAGACCTCTTGGCCCCATGAGGCTCAGTGTCTGTGGTTTGCAGAACCCTGGTTACTACGACATCCAGGCCAATGACCTGGGCATCTGGCATGTGCCCAACAACTCCCCCATGGAATACTGGAGCAATAGCTCTCTGCTGAGGTACCGCACTGAAACTGGCTTCTTCCGGAGACAGGGACACAATCTATTTGGCCTCTACCAGGTACACAGCATTGGTGGCTGGGGCTGGTTTGCTTAGGTGTGCAGAGAAACAAGTGTGTGAGGTGGGCAGGAACCGTCTCTCACTGGGCCTGTCTGCCATGTCCTCCTCACTGCAATTTGCTGATGGCTTCTATCTGGTTTCTCTCAGGAGTTCTGAGCCAGGCAAGGGGAAGGACCTAGAGAAGAGGAGAATTGGGAGAGAGGGAGTGAGGGGGGGAGAGAGAGAGAGAGAGAGAGAGAGAGAGAGAGAGAGAGAGAGAGAGAGAATGAATGATGATTAAGTGATCTGGGCTGTGGGAGAAGCAGCAAAAGGGAAAGAGTCTGCTTTTGACTGGTTTTGAAATAATCTCAGCAGCTGAGAAAGCATTGTTTCCCCTCAATAAATGGCAGCTTCCCCAGACTGAAAGGCTGGTTAGGACAAAGCTATTGTCCTTGCTCAATGACGTTTTTATTCCTTGTAGAAATATCCAGTGAAATATGGAGCAGGAAAGTGTTGGACTGACAACGGCCCAGCCATCCCTGTGGTCTATGATTTTGGTGATGCTGAGAAAACAGCATCTTATTACTCACCTTATGGCCAGCGTGAGTCTTTAATGCTCCTTTGATCTTTCAGTGGGAAGAGTTTCAGTTATGATTGGATTCATTGAATGCATTGAGTCCTGTCAGGTGACAGTCATTTATCACCAACCCCAGCCTGGATGTTTCCTGTGCGTTTCTTGTAGTCTGCTGCTTGCCTTTGGGGTCTGAGCCACCATTAACCTCAGTTTAGGAACCTGAAGCTCTGAGAGGGTCAGGAGCCTGCTGTGGTCACAAGCAAACATATGTAGGAGCAGGTGCTGGACTGAGGAAATCTGGCTCTAGGCTCCTTAGTCCTGAGAACCTCATTGTGAGTCCTCAGAGAACAGTTAGGACCAGGCCAGACTCGTGTACACAGGACAGAGCAACTAATGGGATAGTGAGACTTTTAAAAATTACTATTGTGAGGGGTAACCATTTATTTTCTGTGAATCTAAGGTTGGCAGCACAATATCTTTCACAGAGGCTGAGCATATCCTATAAAATTCAAAGCTGTTATCATTTACATTGGGATTTGAGATTTTAACATAAAGGTGAATAAGAAAAATGTATACAGGACCAGAGTGGATGCTTCTCCTAATTGTTGTCACTCTGCCCTTGAAGGGGTCCTGTGGTGATCTTTCTGCCTAGTTGAATTTCTCTTCACAACCCTATGGCAGATGAGGGGCCCTTCCTGAGGACCAGCTCATGGTGCCTGGGGTGGAAAGATATTCCTCTTGGTGAAGTATGGGACCAGAGGTACTGCACTGCACCACTATGGCTGGAGACCTGGGCTGTAGCTGAGTTTTGTGTAGAGAATCTCTGGGCTGTCCTAAAGAAGACAGTTTCCAGCATCTTCCTTGAATGCTTCCTTCTGTTTTTTGTTTTCAGCGGAATTCACTGCAGGATTTGTTCAGTTCAGGGTATTCAATAATGAGAGAGCAGCCAATGCCTTGTGTGCTGGAATGAAGGTCACCGGATGTAACACTGAATTTGTGAGTCTTTGTGGGCCCAAAGGTGTAAGATTGGGTGTATCAGTGTGTGATGTGTGTTGAGTGTGGTGTGACTGTGGTGTGTTAGTATGTGTGACTTTTTCTTGCTCATTGTTGGGTTGCAGGGGGCAGAGCTTTGGGACCGTTTGTCCAGGTTAAGAAATCCTGTACCTTTGAGGACCAGTAATGAAGATTGAGGCTTCCAGGAAACCACTGCTGGGTGCTCAGCCTTGGGGATAACACATGAAGTTGCCTGGAGTTGGGGGTGAAACTGCCATGCAGAAATATTCTGTAGGAGCCTTTAGGAGCTGAGATGCCTGGAAAAACTCAAAGTATTGTCTTTCTTCACCCGAGGTTATGCTTCAAGGGAAAAACTAGTCCTTCCCACCCCTGGCCAGGGCTTGAGCAGATACAACACCCCTTGTGGTGTCGGGGTCACCAGGTGGTGCCAGGTATCAACTTTTAGAAACGTCACTCAGGCCATCTCCCCATGTACTTGTGGTAATTAATGATGGATATTGATGAATTCCAAAGATTTTAAATTGCATACAAGCTGAATACAGAGGATGGGAAGGGAAGAAATTTAGAATAACCTCATGATTTACATTTGGGTGAATGAGTGTCATTTATCAAGCTAGAGTGTATGGATGATGAACAGTTTTCTTATATGAAGCTTGATATTTCTATAAGGACACCCACATTTGATTTTGAGGTCATTAGTATGAAAAGGAGATAAGATTTGGGGTCCTAGTGAATAGTTGTAACTGATGCCAATGTGGCCATGAAATTTATAAGGGACAGGGAGGCCTGACCTCAACGGAGGAGCATCACTTAAAGATTCCTGAAGAAAGAGTCCAGCCAGGGAATCTGAGAACAAATGTTCAAGAAAGTTGGAAGAAAGTCAGGAGGAGACATGAGGTCACCAAAACTAAAGGTGTAGAGGTTCCTACAAGAGGAATAGATTAGCACTGTCAGTGCAGTGTCTGATAAGGACCAAAGATTCCACTGGATGTGGCCATTAGGATGTCATTGGCCTCATCAGCAGATCTGTCTTCCTCTTCTTGTTTCCCAGCACTGCATCGGTGGAGGAGGGTTCTTCCCAGAGGGCAATCCCAGGCAGTGTGGGGATTTCTCTGCCTTTGACTGGAATGGATATGGAACTCATGCTGCATATAGCAGCAGCCGGGAGATAACGGAGGCAGCTGTACTTTTGTTCTATCGTTGAGAGTGCTGTGGTGGAGCCCAGCCCTCTTCTTCCAACCTGGGGATCCCAAGGATAGAGAATAATTCACCAACTGAATTGCTAATGGTGGAAGAGAAGAGAATAAAATGCATTCATTTAAATCTTGGTGTTTTGATGAATTCCTTCTTCTACAGGGGCTGAAGCACTGTAGGATTTTTATAAAAGAAAATATCTACTGCTCTGGTTGATTCTACTGCAATCACTTTTTTTTTATTGTTAAATCATAGCTGTGTACATTAGTGCAGTCACCTGTACCCATTCTAAGATGCACCATAGATGTGGCCCCCACCCATTACCCTCCCTCCACCCAAACCTCCTCTTTCCCTTCCCCTTCCTTGGCCCTTTCCCCATAGTCTTGTGGTATAGTTGGGGTATAGCCTTCATGTGAAAGCTATAATTTAGCTTCATAGTAGGGCTGAGTACATTGGATACTTTTTCTTCCATTCCTGGGATACTTTGCTAAGAAGAATATGTTCCAGCTCCATCCATGTAAACCTGAAAGAGGTAAAGTCTCCATCTTTCTTTAAGGCTGCAT
>CAUYPK010051592.1:0-100839 GCA_963574355.1 Loris lydekkerianus | reverse complement strand
CTGTATACCATTAACATACCACATTAACCCATAGTATTCAATGGCAACTTTAATAAAGTGAATAAACCATTTAAGACAGTAAAGCATTGTAAATAAATGGTTAAAAATCCTGAATCCTTATACTCCACAACCCCTGATTATAAGGATTCAGGATTTATAAACATTTATTTACAAGACTTTACTCCCTTAAATGGGGTTTTCACTTAATTAAATGTGCCATTAAATATTGTGAGTTAAATAGTTCAGTGGAATACAGTTCAGTTCAGCCACCTACCTCTTCAGCTCAGCCGCGACTTGTGGATGGAGCTGAAGCACCGCCCCCTCAAGCAGACGGCAGAAGACGACTGGAGACTACATGCATTTGATTAGGTGCGTGCACACCAAATCAAATAACCTCTATGACCTGAGTATAAGCCGAGTTTGGGTTTTTCGGCACAAATTTTCGGCACAAAAACTCTGCTTATACTCGAGTATATACGGTAATAGGCATGGGGTAGGAATTGCTGTGCTTTTGTTGATGTTCATAGAACTAAAGAGAATTTGAGTGTTAATTCTTCTTGTTAGTTAAGTAATTTAAAGTACTTATGGCTCGGCTGTGGCTCAAACAGCCTGTGGCTCAAACAGCTAAGGCGCCAGCCACATATGCCTGAGCTGGCGGGTTTGAATCCAGCCTGGCCCGCCAAACAACAATGGTGGCTGCAACCAAAAAACAGCCGGGTCTTGTGGCGGGTGCCTGTAGTCCCAGCTACTTGGGAGGTGGAGGCAGGAGAATTGCTTGAGCCCAGGAGTTGGAGGTTGCTGTAAGCTGTGATGCCATGGCACTCTATCCAGGGTGACACCTCGAGACTCTGTCTCAGAAAAACAGCAATTTATTGGGCGGTGCGTCGGGCTCAGTGGGTAGTACACTGGCCCCATATACCGAGGGTGGTGAGTTCAAACCCAGCCCCAGCCAAACTGCAACAAAAAAATAGCCGGGTGTTGTAGTGGGCACCTGTAGTCCCAGCTACTTGGGAGGTTGAGGCAAGAGAATAGCCTAAGCCCAGGAGTTGGGGGTTGCTGTGAGCTGTGACGCAACGGCACTCTACTGAGGGCAACAAAATGAGACTCTTGTCTCTAAAAGACAAACAAACAAAAATAATAATAATAATTTAAAGTACTTATTTTAACCATAGATTTTTGGTTTTCTTGCTTTGCCCTTTCTTTAAAAGGCTCATCCTAAAGTATGTGAAAAATTGAAATCCTTAATGGTGGAGTGGTCAGAAGAATTTCAAAAGGATCCTCAGTTTAGTCTAATATCTGCAACTATTAAATCTATGAAAGAAGAAGGAATTACTTTTCCTCCATTGGGGTCTCAGGTGAGTGTTTTAGAATCATGGCTGACCCTGTACAATTTTAAAGGTATATATCTTATGTGAAAGCTAAGTGAAGTATGTCTTGATCATTTCCCACCTGTGTTCCCCAAGTGCCTGTCCAGCACAATGCCTGACATTTAGTAGACATTCTAATTTTTTTTTAATTTTTTTTTAATTTCTTCTACATATCAGAACTTTGTGAAGTTCTTTGTGAACCAGACAGGAACAATGTATTTAATGCTACTGTAAGTCTGGAGTCATGTAAAAGTCATAGATGTAGGAGATAGCCCTTATATTCAAGAAATTTATAGTAAGCTTGAAAGGTAAACCTATACATGTGAAAAATAACTAATTTAAAGTTGTAGGTAACAAATAAGAGAAGAAGGGTACTAGATGCTGTCTATCTTAGCACCAGGGAGAAAGGTTGCTGCAGATGGGGATGGTAAAAGAGGAAACGAGGTAGAATTTTGAGACTTGAAGGTTATTTTATTAGATGGAAAGGAGTGAAGAGGTCATATTAGGAAAGGAATGAAATGAACAAATTCATGGAATTGAGAAAGGTCAAGATTTGTTGATTGAAAAATGAACAATGAATGGTTTATGTGTAAGATGGATGGAACTTTATAAGACTATAAATTTATTTGGAGAGAAAAAAGATAGCTTTAGTATTCTATTTTTTGGATTTTGCTTTTGTTGCCTTTTGCCCTCCAGTTAGTATTAGGGTATGGGCTAAGGAAAGAGAGTACGGGGAATACTATATTTACTTTTATTTTACACTGTAGATTTAAGAGACAAAAAGATTGTGGGTTTTTTTTTTTGAGACAGAGTCTTACTGTGTTGCCCTTCATAGAGTGCTGTGGTATCAACAGTTCACAGCAACCTCAAACTTTTAAGCGATTCTTTTGCCTCAACCTCTCAAGTAGTTGGGACTACAGGCACCTGCCACAACACCTGGCTATTGTTTTTTTGTTATTGTTGTCAGGGTTGTTTAACAGGCCCTGGCTGGGTTTGAACCCACCAGCCCTGGCGTATGTGACTGGCCCCCTAACCCCTGAGCTGTGGGTGCTGAGCTCTAAAAGATTCTTTACAGCGATTAGAACTGAGGGTACAAAGTAGCCATGGTGTCCAACCTGTGGCCCATGGGCCAAATACAGATTATTCAAGGATTATTTGGCTTATCTAGGGTGTTGGACATCTTGAAAAGTATACATGGAATTTTTATTTTTGCTCATTAGCTTTCATTAGTATTTGTATATTTAATATGTGGCCCAAGACAACTCTTACTATTCCAATGTGAAGCTGGCAATAAAAAAGGTTGGACGCCCCTGAAGAATTTTGAGATGAAGGTCTTACAAGTAATATGAAAAGCAACCATTTTCCAATTCTATCCTTTCTTTTCCTTAAAAATCTGTTAAAGAAGTGGTTGCTGGATCAGAATCTAGGACAGTGATTCTCAATCTTCCTAATGCCACCACCCTTTAATACAGTTCCTTATGTTGTGGTGACCCCTAACCATAAAATTATTTTCATAGCTACTTCTTACTGTAATTTTGCTACTGAATTGTAATGTAAATATCTGATATGCAGGAGACCCCCAAAGGGGTTGCAACCCACAGGTTCAGAACTGCTGCTTTACACAGATAATCAGCAGACTTTCTGTAAGGGCCAGATGGTAAATATTTTTAGCTTTGTGGGCTAGCAACGAAAATAATTTTATGGTTGGGGGTCACCACAACATGAGGAACTGTATTAAAGGGTCACGGCATTGGGAAGGTTGAGAACCACTGATCTAGGACAGCTCTTACCTTCCATTAAATTTAATTAAACATGACTTTCCTTAGTCCTCTGTCATGCCTGAAAAGCCACCACATCCAACCACAATGAATAAAGGGTTTCACCTGCATTCACAGTGTCTTCCCTCTTTTCCTCTTCAGTAATTATCATGCCCTCTTGCTGGTACTTCTCGTGTAGCTACACTCCTGTCACTGACTTTGGACAGTTGAGATCCAAATCATTTATTCATTCTGTAAATACAGTAGAACCTCTGTACGTTGACCACCCCAGCGCCCAAAACATATAAAGATGGTCCACATAAGGAACTTCCATTGAGTACATGTGGTACGTGTCTAGTCTATGAAAATTAGGGTAACTTGAGGTGGCCAATGTAGGGAGGTGGTCAACTCTGGAGGTTCAACTGTACTTTCTGTAGTCAAGTTCTGGGTCAGATAATTAAGCTAGTTTGAACCCTTTGTGAGTTCATAATGTTTTCTTGAAAATTTTTGATGTTTTATTTTAGTATTTGAAAACAGCTACTTAAAATTATCACAAAGAACTTCACTTTTAAGTGAAACTTGGTTTTATCAGTATTTTTTTTTTTAATTAGGATCTGCAAGTAATTATAGAGCTTGTGTTTTGTTTGAAAGATAGTTATGTTCATTTTACCCTCACATTTACAGACTTCCTCAACTGCTACCAAGAATGGTACGTCACTGAACAAAAACAAAGAAGATGAAGACATAGCTAAAGGTAAATGATCAAGCACATGTAATTTAGTGTTGCTTAAAATATCCTTGCTAGAACATTTTATTGAAATAAAAGTGATAAAAACTGGATATGCCTTTAGTTTTATCTCAAATCTAAAAAAATGGTAGGGTCCAAAAGGTTAGGAAAGCAGTTGACATACTACTATAAGATGAATTTAAATCATCATCCTTTTCAGTAATATATAGTTAATGTCCTACCTTTGGAGAGATTACATTTCACCTTTTCTTTAATGCCAAAGTTATGAGTCAAGCACAGAAATGTGTTCATGGCTTGTCCTATATGGAAAGCTACCCATATTATAATGTCACAATCTGTTTGCTATAAAAATAATAGCTGTTGTATATGACACAATGTGATAGTAAGGAATGAGCAAAAATTTATTTTAAAAAATGTCATTCCTTGCCCCACCCTGCCCCCATAATGGTTATTTGTGTAGCAGTTAATTGGACAAATAAAATAGCCATTTGACTTATTTTTGTATCGCATCTAATATTTATTTTTAAGCTTTTTAAAAATTTAAAGTTAATTTGGGCTTTCTTCTTTTTGCATTTTAATGTTTGAAACTAGCTATTGAATTATCACTGCAAGAACAGAAACAACAGCACACAGAAACAAAATCCTTATATCCATCTGCAGAAATTCAGTTAAATAATAAGGTTGCTCGGAAAGTGAGAGCTTTATACGATTTTGAAGCTGTTGAGGACAATGAACTTACCTTCAAACATGGTGAAATTATTATTGTTTTGGATGACAGGTATGTTTTAAATTTTTATTTATGGAGTATTCTGAAGTTTTAAAGTGTATCTTCAACCTTTAGTGCATTTAAATCATAATAGAATCTTCATATCTAATTATTTTCTGAAATAAAGGTTAGACTAGATAATATGTATTTCTTTTACTGAATTTGATAGTGAAGTATTCTTTATATCTTGAATGGAAGATATATTAAATAATTGGGAAACATATAAATATTCATTTATCTGAATTTATCTTGGTGTTTGTGTAAATCAAAAATGACAGTAAAATTTTAGGAAGAAATCACTAAAGTGCCTTGATTCAAGCAACCAAAGCCATGCTTGTCTTCTCCCCAATTCTTTTGTTTGTTTGTTTATTTGTTTAGCAGGCCCAGGCTGAGTTCGAACCCACCAGCCTCAGTACATGTGGCTGGCGCCCTAACCACTGAAAAACGGGCGCCAAGCCTAATTCTTTTTGAAGACCAGGTCTTCGTCTGTTATGTAGGGTGTCATAGCTCATTGTAGCCTCAAACTCCTAGGCCCAAGCTATCTTCCTGCCTCAGCTACCCAAGTAGCTGGGCCTATAGGTGGGCACCATCATGCCTTCCTAATTAAAAAAAATTTTTTTAATGTTGCCCAGGGTGGTCTCAAGCTCCTGGCCTCCCAACCCAATTTTTAATCTACTACTGTACTCTCTTCCCAGTTTCTGTATTATTTAAAGTTATAATTTAAAAAGATCAATCTATATTGAGCTTATTGCTATTCTGTACTTTTACTTTTAAAATAAGTTGATGATATTTAGGAAGAGTGAGACATGACAGCTTGTTGCTATGAAGAAAGTTACAACTGTATTTTGTCTCAATTATAAATAACTTAGTAAGGACATGCTAGTCTAGTATATTTTTAATTAAAGGGTAGATACATATTGGTTTTATTTTGCTGTGGTAAATAATAATTGAGAAAGTTTTATGTAATTGACTTCCTTTATTATAAATGAATGAGGATAAAGTCCTGTTTTTATAAAAGTAAGGGAGTTAAAATTACTGTACAGACAATTGTATGGGAGGTAGAATGTGGCAAACACCATAAAGGGTACTGTTGGGGTCCAGAAAAGTGCAGACTCACACTTGGTGTATGCATCTGGGAAAAAAGACTTATTTGGGGGCTCCATTTAAGGTGAACCTTGACTTATTTTGATAAGAAAAAAATTTGCGAGAAGTTGAGGCTAGGAAAAGTTAGATCTTTTAGAGAATTAAGATAGTCCTCTATTCACTTAGAAAATTTTTTAATTTAAAAATTTTTTTAGGACGGCACCAGTAGCTCAAAGGAGTAGGGCGCCAGCCCCATATGCCGGAGGTGGCAGGTTCAAACCCAGCCCCGCCAAAAACTGCAAAAAACAAATAAACAAAATAATAAAAACAGTGTTAAAAATAAAATTGTTTAAAAAAAATAATCACTTGGAGTGGAACATGTGATCTCTGAAGGAGAATCACTAAAATTACACAGATGCTTCTCAACTTAAGATGGGGTTATGTTCTGCCAGGAATGTCCAACTGTGGCCTAGGGGCCTCATGCTGATTATTTGAGGGCTATTTTGCTTGTCTGTGATGTGGGATATCACGGACCTTTTCTTTTGCTCATTAGCTGTTAAGTGTTTGTGTATTTAATGTGTGGCCCAAAGCAACTCCTCTTTTTCCAGTTTGTGACAGAGAAGAAAAAACGTTGGGATACCCTTATAACCTATTGTAAGCTGGCGATATTGTGAGTGAGCATAAATTTAATATACCTAGTTTGCCAAATATTGTAGCTTAGCCTTGCCTACCTGAAACATGCTCAGAACATTTACCGTATATACTCGAGTATAAGCCGAGTTTTTTCCGGCACAAAATTTGTGCCAAGTTCGGGTTTTTCGGCACAGATTTTGTGCTGAAAAAACTCGGCTTATACTCGAGTTTATACAGTACATTAGCGAATGTAAGTTGGGCAAAATCTTATAACAAAGAGCCTATTTTATAATAATGTGTTGGATATCTCACAAGATTTTTTGAATACTGTACTGAAAGTAAAAAAAACAGAATGGTTTATGGCTGTCTGAAATACGGATTCTACTGAATGTGTATAGATTTTGCACTTTTTTTTTTTTTTAAGAGACAGAGTCTCATTTTGTCGCCCTCAGTAGAGTGCTGTTGTGTAACAGCTCACAGCAACCTCCAACTCCTGGGCTTAGGCGATTCTCTTGCCTCAGCCTCCCGAGTAGCTGGGACCACAGGCGCCCGCCACAATACGAGGCTATTTTTTGTTGCAGTTTGCCTGGGCTGGGTTCGAACCATCCACCCTATGGTATATTGGGCCAGTGCCCTACTCACTGAGCCACAGGCACTGCCCGATTTTGCACTGTTCTAAATCCAGAGATTATTAGTCCAACTATCTTAAGGTGGGAAATATCTGTACAGGTGGAGAGGTAGTGTGGCCTCTGAACCCTGACAGTTTGAAATGTCAGGCATATGGGTGTAAAGTAGGTTAAAAAAAAAAAAAAGAAAGAAAGAAAAAAGTACTTAGGTTTATTCTCTAGTCCAGTGGTTCTCAACCTTTCTTTTTTTTTTTTTGGAAGCTCTGTGTGTTTTATTTTCTGAATTCTGGGTAAGTGGACTGCCGCCAGCCCCCAGCAAAAGGGTGAGACGACAGGGAAGAGAGTTATCACATGGGCCCAGCATAGTATAGCCGACCAAGTATGGACTTCAGGAAGAGACAGCCCTCACTGTACCAGGCTCCTGCTCTTCCTAGCTGCGAACCTGGTACTTTTTTTCCAAAAGATTCAGTTTCCTTGTCTCTTAGTAAAGGATGCCATGGTTCTCAACCTTCCTAATGCTGCAAAGTATTTTCATTGTTACAAAGGGGTCGCGACCCACAGGTTGAGAACCACTGCTCTAGTCCATAGGCTAGAGTGCAGTGGTGTCATCATAGCTCACTGCAACATCAAACTCCTGGGCTCAAGTTTTCTTCCTACCTTAGCCTCTTTTTTTTTTTTTTTTGAGACAGAGCCTCAAGCTGTCACCCTGGGTAGAGTGCTGCGACATCACAGATCACAGCAACTTAAAACTCCTGGGCTCAAGCCATTCTCCTGCCTCCACCTCCCATGTAGCTGGGACCACAGGCGCGCGCCACAACGCCCTGCTATGTTTTGGTTGCAGCTGTCGTTGTTTGGTGGGCCGGGCTGGATTCGAATCTGCCAGCTCTGGTGTATGTGGCTGGCACCTTAGCCACTTGAGTTGCAGGCGCCAAGCCCCGCCTTAGCTTCTTGAATAGCTGAAACTACAGGTGTATGCCACCATACCTAGCTACTTTTTCTGCTTTTTGTAAAGGCCAGGGGTCTTGCTCTTGCTCAGGCTGGTCTAGAACTCTTGACTTCAAGTGATCCTTCTGCCTGTTATGATTACAGGCCTGAACCATTGTGCCAAACCATAGGCATTATTTTTATATAACAAAATTTTCTAGACTTGGCACCCATAGCTTAGTGAGTAAGGGCACCAACCATATAACACTGAGGCTACAGGTTCAAGCCCCACCCAGACCTGCTAACCTGCTAAATAACAGTGACAACTGCAACCAAAAAACAGCCAGGCTTTGTGGTGGGCACCTATAGTCCCAGCTACTCGGGAGGTTGAGGCATGGAATTGCTTAAGCCCGAGACTTTGAGGTTGCTGTGAACTGTGATGTCACGGCACTCTACCGAGGGTGACATAGTAAGACTCTGTCTCAAAAAAAAAAAAATTTCTTCTAAAATAAATTTCTGCTTATGAGGTAAATGTAGTACTGATTAATAGCACAGGTGCTTTAGCGAGTCTGTACTACCCTGTGTTCTGTGATAACTCAATTTTCCTCTTTTTCTTTTGAAATTGCTCTAAATCTTTCATGCAGTATGGTATGATACTGGTGTTCATGTGGTATGTATATACCTATTACAGTCTACTGGCCTACAACACATAAGGGGTTACATTATTGTGCCGTACCATGTCTTTTTCACTGATGTCTATTTAAGGCAAAAATTCAGTAAATAACTTAGACTTCTATCAAATAAGTTAAGAATTCTTACTACAAAAAAAAAAGAATTTTTTTGTAACTGCTAAAAGAATTCGTTGTGAATATAATGGAATATGTAGGTCGATTGCTGTTATTTTGATGATAGGACACCCCTATCTTAGAGTTCCTATAGATTTGCTTCTTAGTTAGGGATAAAGTGTTGTCAATCTAGGTGATTGGTGATCACTGGCAGGATTTTAAGCACAAATGCTCCAAACTTCGGTGATAAAGTTAAATGGCAGTTTAAGTTAAAAAAAAAAAAATCATCCAGATGATCCAGAAAATGACTATTCATTGTTCTTTATTGTGTAATTGAAAGAGTTAAATTTAAATTTTTGTATACAAAACTTTTTAAGTCCCTTGAAATACATCATTCTTGGATCTTATAAACACTGAGCTGATAAAAAAGGCATGCACATTTGTTATAAACAAATTAATAAAAAAAAGAGAAGCCTTTCACCTTCTACATAATTGGCTTTATCTTACCACTCCTTATTTGTTCTCTATGTACCATTTCAAATAATCAATTAGAATTTTTACAGTTCTAAAAATGCCATGTCTGATTAGACCTCTGCAGTGTTATGCATTTGCTTCTCTCTGCCTGGAAAGCCCTGCCGAGGGAGGCAAAAGCATTTGGACAAGAAAAAGAACTTCAGGGTGGCGCCTGTGGCTCAAAGGAGTAGAGTGCCAGCCCCATATACCGGAGGTGGCGGGTATAAAACTCGGCCCCGGCCAAAACTGCAGGGAAAAAAAAGGAACTTCACTTGCAAGGAAGACTTATAAGGAGTCCAGGCTTTAGAAAGGTTGGTTCCTCATATTAAAAAATAAAACAGGTATTTTAAGGAAAAGACCCCCCCCATTAGATTACTGAGTTTTCTGGGTTTACTATTTGTGTGCTTGTGGTAGAAATAGCAATTTTTTTCACATGATATCGTATCCATAAAGGATATCACTTATACCTTCAACCATTATCAAAAAATCTGATGAGTACTTTTTATTAAGAAGTCAGTCCCTTAAAGGAAAGGCTCCAAGTTTTTGTTTGTTTGTTTTTTGAGACAGTCTCACTATGTTGCTCTTGGTAGAGTGCCGTGGCATCACAGCTTACAGCAACCTCAAACTCCTGGGCTCAAGCGATTCTCCTGCCTCAGCCTCCCAAGCAGCTGGGACCATAGGTGCCTGCTACAATGCCCATCTATTTTTTGGTTGTAGTTGTCGTTGTTTGATGGGCCCAGGCTGAATTCAAACCTTCCAGCTCCAGTGCATGTGGCTGGTGCCCTAGCCGCTGAGTTACAGTTACTGAGCCTAGGCCCCAAGTTTTCATTTATTTCAAGACCTATCACTTGGTAGGATAACCTTGTTTTTTAATCTCGGTATACAAATTTTTCTTTATTTCTTTGTACTTTATTTTCTTGCTTATCCATAATGACCATGAGATAAAATGTCATTTGTATTTCTACACAGCTTTGATTTCCTTTTCTTCTGGGGAATGCCTACTAACCTTCAAAACCCCTGTCAGATTTTATGTCCTCTGAGAAGCTTTTTTTTTTTTTTGGTAGAGACAGAGTCACTTTACCACCCCTCAGTAGAGTGCCATGGTGTCACAGCTCACAGCAACCTCCAACTCCTGGGCTTAGGTGATTCTCTTGCCTCAGCCTCCCAACTAGCTGGGACTATAGGCGCCTGCCACAGCACCCAGCTATTTTTTGTAGCAGTTTGGCCGGGGCCGGGTATGAACCCACCGCCTGAGAAGCTTTTAAACTCTGCTTGCTTTTAGAACCCAGTAGAGTTATTTAGGAATTCCCTTCTCTGTGCTGCTATAGCTCCCTAAACATACATTAATAGTTTCTCCTATTGTATTATAAGTCCAGTTTGCCTCAATCTTTGTTGAAGATTAGTTCTAGGACCCCCATAGATACCAAAATCCATGGAGCTCATCCTTGATATAAAATCATGTCGAATTTGCGTATAACCCACACACATTCTCCCTGTACACTTTTAAGTTATCTCTAGATTACTTATAATACCTAACAATGTAAATGCTATATAAAGAGGTGTTTTCTGTATTTTTAAAAATTTATATATTTATTGGCCAGGTGCAGTGGCTCATGCCAGTAATCCTAGCACTCTGGGAGGCTGAGGTGGGTGGATTGTTTGAGCTCACAAGTTCGAGACCGGCCTGAGCAAAAGCGAGACCCCTGTCTCTACTAAAATAGAAAAACTGAGGCAAGAGGATCACTTGAATCCAGGTGTTAATAGTTGCTGTGAGCTGTGATGCCACGATACTCTACCAAGGGTGACAGTTGAGCCTGTCTCAAAACAAAAAGGTATATTTTTATTGTATTGTTGTTTTTTATTTTTCTCAAATATTTATCTATTTATTTTTTTTAAGCTCTAATTTTATTTTATTTTATTTTTATTATTATTATTATTATTTTTGCAGTTTTTGGCCAGGGCTGGGTTTGAACCCACCACCTCCGGCGTATGGGGCCGGCACCTTAACCCTTTGAACCACAGGCACCACCCTTATCTATTTATTTTTTATTGAGACGGTCTTACTTTGTCACCCTCGGTAGAATGCTGTGGCGTCATAATCATGGCAACCTCAAACTCTTGGGCTAAAGCTATTCTCTTGCCTCAGCCTACTTGGTACTGTAGACACCTGCCACAACGCCCAGCTATTTTTTGTTTGTTTGTTTGCTGTTTGTTTATCTGGCCTGGCCTGGGTTCAAACCCACTAGCCTCGGAGCATGTGCCTGGCTCCCTAACCACTGAGCTATGGGCGCCCAGCCTATTTATTGATTTTTTAAGACAGAGTCTCTCCCCTAGTAGAGTGCTGTAGCATCATAGCTCACAGCAGCCTCACACTCTTGGGCGCCAGTGATTCTCTTGCCTCAGCCTCCTGAGTAGCTGGGACTACAGGCACCAACCACAACATCCAGCTATCCAATACTTTTTGATTTGGGTTTTGTTGAGTCTGTGGATGGAGAACCCAGATGGAGGGCTGACTATTACTTATTTATATGTGTCTCTCTTTCTAAATCAGTTGATTCTGAAGAGGGGCAGCACTTCCCTGGGTGGCAGTAAGGGTGAAGGAGAAAACTAATTCCACAGGGTGTAAAGGAAGGTTCTTAGTTGGTAGGGGAGGTTGTGAAACACAATGCTACTTTTTTTTTTTTTTTTTTTTTTTGTACTTTTTTGTTTTTTTTTCTTTTTTTGGCCGGGGCTAGGTTTGAACCCGCTACCTCTGGTGTATGGGGTTGGTGCCCTACTGCTCAATTTTTTTTTTAAGGGGTGACTGTCTCACTATGTTACCTAGACGATAGCACAGTGGCTTTTCACAGGCTCAATCATACCATGCTACAGCTCTGAATTCCTGGGCTCAGGCAATCCCTCTGTCTCAGCCTTGTAAACACTTGAGAATACAAGTATATGCCCCTGTACCTGGCTTTGCACTAGATTTTTAATTTGTCGAAGGCAGAAACAGTGTTTTAATTATCTTTGTAACTTCAGTGCTTAGCCTGAAGATACTTTCTCCATGGTCGGCTTTTATAAATGTTAGCCGAGTAAGGAATTTGTTGAAGGTAAAGTTTATATGTCTCTTATACTTGCATAATTTTTTGTTTTTAAAAAAAATGACTCATTTTTGGGTAATTTATTCATTTTTAATATAAAAAGCTCTAAATATAAATACCACATTTAAAATTTTCCTTAATTGGAGAATGGTTTGTATAAAATTATAGCATTAATTATCTTAATATAGGAATTAAAAATTGAACAGTATTTTGTGTTATCAACATTCAATGGAAGAAACCAATAGTGAAGAGAACGTAGAGCCAGATTAGGGCTGGCCAGGAGTTGTCAATATAATTGTTTTGCCTACTTGTACTCTTCATCTAGGAGTTTGCAGTAGTGTTTGGGAGAGGAGTTATTGTGCATTAGTGGGGCTACTATGAAAGGCTACACACACAAGTGTTGACACTTTCAAATAAAATCCATGGATTCATTTCACAGTTTTGGGTTCTCTGGTTTTATATAAAAAATTGTTCTAAGTTCAGCTTTCCTTTTTAAAATACAAAGTTCAGTATTTTAAAAAAGCGTGTAAGTGAATTTCTCCTGTCCTACATAGGCATTAGCAGATGTGATATCTTAAAACAATACATCAGTTATTTTCTGGTTTTAAGAATTTGGATGAAATATACCTCTTTCATGTGGTACTCCTTAAATGAAATGTTTCAGAATTATGGGACTTAATTCATCCTTAAGTCTTATTCTTAAGAATGCCTGTTCAATAAGTCAGACTTGGAAAGGAATAGCTAAAATTATCATTATTTCAGGATATTGTGATTGCCCATATAAATAGTTCAAGAGTCCAATGAACAAACTATTAAAACTGGTAAAAATTCATCAAAGTTGTTGGTCACAAGTTCAACATACAAAAGTAAGAGGCATGCTTTTAATCATAAGCATTTAGAAAATGTAATGAAGCCTTGGCCCCTGTAGCTCAGCAGGCTAGGGTGCCAGCCACATACATTGGGGCTGGCTGTTTCGAACCTGGCCCAGGCCTGCCAAACACCAATGACAACATTAACAACAAAATAGCCAGGTGTTGTGGGGGGCGCCTGTAGTTCCAGCTACTTGGAAGGCTGAGACAAGAGAATCGCTTAAGTCCAAGAGTTGGAGGTTGCTGTGAGCTGTGACACCACAGCATTCTACCAAGAGCAACACAGTGAGACTCTATCTCAAAAAAAAAAAAAGGAAAGAAAGAAAAGAAAAAGGAAATGTGATGAAAAATACCATTTGTAATGGTTACAAAAATTATATAAATGATGTAGAAACAACCCTAACAAAGATAAATTTAGGCCTTTATGGAGAAAATTATAAAATTCTTTGAAAGACATAAAATAATATAAATGTATTTTATATATTGTATATTATATAAATAGGGATGTCATATTCATGTTGAAAAAATCTTAATATTGTAAAGATTTAATTTTTTCCTGTATTATCATATAAATTCAGTACATTTCCAATTAAAGTTTGAACAGCATTTCTTTCCCAGAAAACTAGAGAAACATTTTAAAAGTAATATGGAAATGTGAAGATGTACAATAAATGAGAAAGGGTAACAGAAAGGGCACTTTTCCCGCCAAGTATCTGGGCATGTTCACAAGTTGTGGTAAGTAGATATAGAGGCTGTTGCAACAGAATGGAATCCAGAAATAGGCTCTTGAACAGATAGCAGATTGCTGTTTGAAAGATAGGACATCATAAGATAGTAGAAGAAATGATGGAATATTTAATAAGTGTTGATTGATGAATGTCTCTTCTTATAGTACAAATAAAATTTGGTGCAGTTTCACACAGTATATAAAATACCATTCCAGGCTCGGCACTAACAGCTATGACACCAGTGACATACATGGGAGCTGGTGGGTTCAAACCCTGCCCGGGCCTGCCAAACAACAATGGCAACTATAGCAACACAACAACAACAAAATAGCCAGGCGTTGTGGTGGAAGAGTTTGAGGTTGCTATGAGCTGTGACTTGCCAAGGCATTCTACCAAGGGCAACGTAGTGAGACTCTGTATCAAAAAAATAATAGTAAATAAAAATAAAATAAGGTATCACTCTAGATGAGTTAAAGACCGAGACATGGGAAAGGGATTAAAACTGAATACAAGTATTAGGAGAATAGATTAGGAATTCAGGGGTAGAGAAGGGTAAAAGGATAAGCCATAAAAGAAAAGATTGCTAAATTTGGTTATATGAGAGAAGAAAACCACTTTAAAATGAAGGAAACTGTGAATATATGCTAAGAGACAGTGCTAGCCTGCAGGAATGTCCAACCTTTTTTCTTTTCTGCTGTACATTAGAAGAATTAAGAATTGTCTTGGGCCACACATGAAATACATAAACACTGTTGAAAGCTGATGAGCAAAAGAAAAGGTCTGTGCATACTTAGGATATTCTACACCACAGATAAACAAAACAGTCCTCAAATAATCCGCGTATAGACTGCAGGTTGAACATCCTTGTCCTGAAAGGAGGTATTTGTATAATTCAGACAGTTGCTCTCCAGAGTAGGTAAAGAACTTCTGCAGACCCATGAAAAAGACAAATGACCTAGGGGAAAAAGGAAAACAGGCAAAGGATATCAACAGAATACTTGGATGTTTGGGAAATGCAAATTAATACAATAAAATGTTATTTTCCTCCTGACTGATACCAAGTGTTTGCTTGGACAGTTATCCAAATCTAGGGGAAGATAACATTCTTATATGCTACTGTGGAAAGGAGGAAGGTGACTTTTTACAACTATTCTAGCCATTTGGCATTATCTAGTAAAATGAAAATGCTTATCCTGTGGCCTGGCAAGTTCATGTCTGAATAAACCTAGAGAAATTGCATATGTGCCCTAAAGTCTAGGATGATCACCCTTAGTTGTTAAGTGGTTAAAGACTGGAAACAACCTAAATGTCTACCTGTGCAGGAATGGACAAATAAAACATGGCATATTTGTGTAATGGAACTTAAATTTAAAGGGGACAAATAAGATCTGAAACTTAATATATAAAATTTAAAAGATGTAAGTATTAACATTTATGTCTGTTTAGCAGTTTGTGGAATTGGCTATAGATATATATAAAAGAATGAAAAACAGACTGGCAGGAGGGCTACTAGCTTTATGGTGGTATGGTAAGATGGATGTGGGGTTGGGACTTGTGGTCATTAGTACAGGGGACTTCCCTGTTACCTGTTTTGTTTTTTAAATCCCAGAATCAAATATGACCAATTGCTAATAGGATCTAAATTTAGATGTGAGAATATGGATGTTTTGTTTGTACTTTGTATTATCTTGTACTAAATTTAAGAAAAAAAGACTTACTATATGAACCTAATATTTTCAAAGGAGACTAAATATAATTTCTGTTTTAATTCTTCTTGATACTGACATATTAAAATGTGGAGGAACAAATGATATCTTTTGCACTATATTTTTAGTGATGCCAATTGGTGGAAAGGAGAAAATCACAGAGGAATAGGACTTTTCCCATCCAATTTTGTTACAACTAATTTAAACATAGAATCTGAGGCAGGTAAGTTAAATCTTGGAGAAGGTTAAATCTATTGACTTTTTTTTTTTTTTACTTGAATTTTATGATTCAGTTTTCAGTGTAAAGTAGATTGGTACTTAACTTTTGGTTTAAATCATGTATTTATAGGCATTACAATTTAACCTACTTTTGAACCTAGTAACAGGATAATTTATCCCATGTCAATCCAAAGAACTATTTCTTCATATTTTAAATCCTCTGAGAGTTAACATACATAGTTAAACATCAGGCATAAAATCATCTGTGAGCATGTAAATATTTAACTCAAAGTTTGTATCTATTCTGTATGGAGAGTATTGTTTTTATTCTTCACTGAACCACAGTGGTGAAGGTGGGGAGAGGCTGGATGGCAAATGCCAAGTATGATTATGCATTTGGGTTAGAAGCACTCCTAAATTTTAGACTCTTCCTTTCCTCAAGTTGAAATAGGAATCTTGAGACAGTAATAAAGTAAACGTTTCATTTGTTATGTGGCTAGAGATGTGAGAGCATCTAAGCATAAAGGAGCAGCTCATAATAATACTAATTAATGATGATAATCAGAAATAAAGTAGTTAATGATTTTTTTCTTTGAGACATAGTCTCATTTTGTCACCCTCAGTAGAGTGCTGTGGCATGATGGCTCACAGCAACCTCCAAATCCTGGGCTCAGGCGATTCTCTTGCCTCCGCCTCCTGAGTAGCTGGCAGTATAGGCCCCCACCATAACACCCAGCTTTTTTTTTTTTTAAAGATGGGATCTTGCTCTGCTCAGGCTGCTCTCAAACCTGTGAGTTCAGGAGATCCAGCTGCCTCAGTCTCCCAGAGTGCCAGGGTTATAGGCGTGAGCCACCACACCCAGCCTAGTTAATGATTTTTTAATTATATATCAGGCATTGTGCTAAGTTCTTTGTACTATTTTATTTAATTCCAATAATTCTGTGAGAGAGGTGCTTTTGTCGACCTGTTTTACAGATAAGGAAACTGGGACTGAGGAATTATGTTTCTAGTAATATGTGGTAGAGCCAGGATTCTAAAGTCAGTCAGTTTTATCTTAGAAGGCGCTTAAAACTGACTCACTGGAGGGATATATGAATGCTAATCTTCATCACTTCTGGAGAAAGAACTTAAGCTGTGTGCATCAAGTATAATATTATCTTTGTATGTGTAATACTCCAGGAAAGATTTGAATAGTTTTCTGGATTTGTATATTTATAAGTTACTTGCATATTTGTAAGCTATTTCTCTTTATGGAAGACTTTTTTTGTTTAATGTTTTAACTATCATCAAAGATAGGTTAAAATGAGGGGTTTTTTTGTTCATATAGGAAACACAATTTTTTCTTTTCTTTTTCTTTTTTTGAGATGAGGTGTTGCTCTGTTTCCCAAGCTGGAGTGCAGTGGCACAGTTATAGCTCATTGTAACATTTTACTCCTGGGCTCAAGGAAGCTTCCTGTCTTAGCTTCCCAAATAGCTAGGACTACAGGTATGCACTACCGTGCCCAGCTGATTTTTTTATTTTTTATAGAGTGGAGGTCTTACTATGTTACCCAGGCTGGTTGTGAATTCCGGACCTCAAACTGTCCTCCTGCCTTGACCTCCCAAAGTGGTAGGATTACAGGCATGAGCTGTCATGCCTGGCTTTAAGTTTTTTTTTGTTTTTTTTTTTTTTTAATCAAGAAGGAAGAATTTAGAAGCAACTCATAATTGTAACTATGAGATTAGCTAAACTGCTAATAATCTATTCTTGTGTGTTTATTTACCCCTGTAGTAACACTCAGTTTTTAGAAAAATGCTAGTAGTAACAGATTTCATTCTTATTTATTGCTAGTTCCACTAGAATGTACATTGCACAAAGGTAGGAATTCTTGTCTGTTTCATTCTTTGGTTTATGTATAAAAATGCCTAGAATGATGCCTGGTACATAGCAAGTGCTATAAATATTTGTGATGTTAATGAATGAACATTTGTAATAACATCTTGATTATGAAATGTGATGATTTAAAAAGCATACTTTTTTTTTCTTCTGGACAATCATAAGCCACTTATAAATGACTAAAATTACCAAAGTTAATGCTGAGGAACTTAAAGTTTACTTTTTTCTATAGCAGCTGTGGACAAATTGAATGTAATTGATGATGATGTGGAGGAAGTTAAGAAATCAGAGCCTGAGCCTGTTTATATAGATGAGGTAGAGTCCTTCTTTTGCTTAACAGTTAAAACTGTCAAGACTTTTGAAAATGTATTATCCTTGAGAATTCTTGGAAAGAGTAATTTTATGTTTACTAAAGTTAAAACTCTTAAGTTTTTATATTTTCTATTTTATTCTTTAACTTTTTCCATTAAAGTCATTTTTTTTAAGTACCCTATTACTTTTCTAGGAAAAGATGGACAGAGCCCTGCAGGTACTCCAGAGTATAGATCCAGCAGATTCAAAACCAGACTCCCAGGACCTCTTGGAATTAGAAGGTACTTAGTGAATATGAGAGATTATTTTAATGTTATTTAATATTTTAGCTATTTCATGTCTGGAGTTTCTTCTACCTTTTGTTTGCATTTGGAGGTTAGAAATGCCTTGGTGGAAAACAGACTAATACAGTAAAATAGCAAAAGTGTTAATGGAAGGTGTTGTTATAAACCTGTATATCCTTTTTAAGAAGTAAGTCTTTTGTCTTTCTGTAAGCCCATCATTGGCTGGAAATATGTGTAGTCTAAAACATGACATATTTACAAATAATAGCAAATTAACTGAGTCAAAATGTTTAAATCCTTATTCCTGTTTAATTCTTTTGTATCATGACTTTAAAGTTTAAAATTACACATGATTGGTGTTAATTTTGTAATGGAGTCATTTGACGTGTGCTGTTATGTCTTAGTCTCTAAGAAATGTAAAGCAAATAAAACATGTTTATGCTTTTTAAAAAATTCTTTGGGAGGCTCGGCATCTGTAGTACAGTGGTTATGGTGGCAGCCACATAACACCAGGGTTGGCGGGTTCAAACCCAGCACCGGCCTGTTAAACAACAGTGATAGCTACAACAAAAAATGGCCCAACATTGTGGCAGGTGCCCGTAGTTACTTGGGAGGCTGAGGCAAGAAAATTCCTTAAGCCCAAGAGTTTGAGGTTGCTGTGAGCTGTGATGCAACCGCACTCTACTGAGGGTGACATAGTGTGACTCTGTCTCAAAAAAAAAAAAAAATTCTTTGGTAGAAAAATCTCTGGTAAATGAATAATTCTTTTCAGCTTTATAGAAGAAAATCTAGTTATGGATATAGAATACAATATTGTATGCCATTCATTGTAACAGTGTTCATATTTGGAAATACACAAAATATTTAATTTTGAAATGTCTTAAGTGCAAAATGTTTATTTCTCATCTGCATATGGTTACATATTTTATATACTATGGCTCAAGTTTATTTTACTTCTCTAATAGTAGTTTCTAGATATGTTTAAGACTATAAAATTAGTTAATAATTCCAAGGAAACATGGCAAAATTTTATTTAGAGTTGACCTTGCTACCAGGTAGCCACCTGGTAGTAATATGTAGTAGTAATGGTACTTAACAGTAGTAAAATTAGGTATTTCATAGTCATTTCTCTAGTATAAACTTAATGTATGTGCATTATGCATGATGTTGTATATGGTGGCTTTGTTGTTAAAAATTGTTGAAATTGTCTAGATTAAGTTTCTAGATTTGTCTTGAGTATTTTTGTCTTTACAGACATCTGCCAGCAGATGGGTCCAATGATAGATGAAAAACTTGAAGAGATTGATAGGTGAGATTTTTCATAACAAAGAATGAAATTATAGTTTTGTTAGGCTGCTTGCTTTTGGCAAACTTAATAAGGGAACATTTTTGTAGAACTGTGTACAGTCTGTTGAAATTGTTTTTCAACAGGTTCAGTGCCCATAGCATAGTGGTTATGACACCAGCCACATACACCAAAGGTGGTAGGTTCAAACACGGTCTGGGTCAGCTAAACAACGACAACTGCAACCAAAAGAAAATAGCTGGGCGTTGTGGCGGGCGCCTGTAGTCCCAGCTACTTGGGAGGCTGAGGCAGGAGAATTGCTTAAGCCTAATAGTTTGAGGTTGCTGTGAGCTGTGATGCCACAGTACTCTACTAAGGGTAACGTAGTGAGACTCTGTCTCAAAAAACAAACAAACAAACACAAAAAACCCAGAAATTGTTTTTCATTTTCCCAAACCCTTACAAACTAACAGCAAGGTCGTGCTTTTTATTTTGGTAGCAATTAATATTTTTTCTGACTATCTATTAATAGTACACTTAGAATCATGGACTGTTGCTCTGAGTGCACCAATCTTTATTTTCTCACTTGGGCTAGAATTAAAGGGAGAATGAGTAATGAAGAATGAAGTGAATAGAGAACAAAGTGAGAAATCTTAGGCAAGAATTGAGTTGATATGCATTGAGAAATGGTATTTCTAAAAATTTCAGCTGAAATTTTTGTAGTGTTTGTGAAGCTAAATCTGATGCCACACACCTCTTCTCGTTTCTCTTCATTGTATTTGTTTCTCTTGCCCTTTTGACTTTGTTATCCCACCTACTTTTATTTTTTAGAAATAGCAGCAGCACTGAAGATAGTCAGGATTTTGACTTTGTTCTGCCCCCTTTTCTTATTTTCATCTTTCTTTTTTCTTTTTCTTTTCTTTTTTTTTTTTTTTTTGTTGCAGTTTTTCTCTGGGGCTGGGCTTGAACCCTCTTCCCTCAGCATTTGGGGCTGGCACCCTACTCTTTGAGCCACAGGCGCCACCCCATTATTTTCATCTTTCTATCTGAAAGCAGAGGCACAGACTATAGTGAATGGAAGATAAGGGGTAGGCCTTAGTATTTTGTCATCATCCCTTCCTATTCTCCCTATTTTTGAGCTATATTATAAAAAACACAAGAAGAGATTAGGTAGGATCAAAGGAATAAGGAAAGCGAAATTACTTTGCTTCTTTTCTTCCTCTTACAGAGAAATGCTGTAACAGAAAGACTTCCCAGTCACTGAAGACTGTAATCTTTAGTCCATGGGGCATTTTTCATGAAATTTTTCCATTGTCTAACAGAAAATGGAAATTAAATCCCATAGAAATTAATGAAAGGTGGTAGCTTCATTATATTTTAGAAAAGCATTAAATATCTACTTATATATTTCCTATAATACTTTGTTTCTATGCAAGGGTGTTGATGGAAAGTTAATAATCAAACTGGAAAAGTTTAAAAAGAAAAATGGTCAGTATTATCGTAGATGTGGCTTTTCTGGACCTTAAAAATAGTCCATACCCTTTAACTCAGCAATTTCAAGCACATGCTAAGTACGTAGGTAGACACATATAAGCAAAGATTTAGCATGATGTTATTTATGGTATCAAAATTGGAAATAACTAAACTTTTGTCATGAGATTTGTTTAAAAAAATTAGTCATTTCTGGGCAGCACCTGTGGCTCAGTGACTAGGGCGCTGGCCCCATATACTGAGGGTGGTGGGTTCAAACCCAGCCCCAGCCAAACTGCAACAAAAAAATAGCTGGGTGTTGTGGCAAGCGCCTGTAAATCCCAGCTGCTGGGGAGGCTGGGGCAAGAGAATTGTGTATGCCCAAGAGCTGAAGGTTGCTGTGAGCTATGACACCACAGCACTGTACTGAGGACGACAAAGTAAGACTCTCTCTCTCTAAAAAAAAAAAAAAAAAAAAAAAAAAGGATTTAGTCATTTCTTAGAATCTATGGGAGAGGTCATCAAAATTCACAGATGCTCAAAATCCATGATTTGCAATGGCATGGTGTTTGCTTATGAACTATGCAGATCCTTCTTTATATTCTTAAATCATCTTTAAAGTGCCAAGTATATTGTAAATGCTGTGTGAATAGCAGCTATTGTGAATAGCAGCTATTATGAATAGCTGTTACGTGGTTTAGGTAATAATGACAAGAAAAAGTGTGTACACATTCAATACAGACATAATTTTTAAAGAATATTTTTGGTCCAAGATTGGTTGAATCCATGGATGCAGAACCCGTGGATGCAGAGGGCTGACTGTAGGTCCACATTTTCTGCAGTGAAAATTATTGTCACTGGTAATATCTGTTGATATGGAAAGATGTCATAATATGAAGTAGAAAAAAGCAGAAGCTCTGACAGTGTTATTTTTTATTGATAGACAAGAATATTGTTAAAGGAAAAGGTCTAAAAGAATTTGACCATTTCTGATATGAATTAATTTTTTGAGTGAGAGCTCAACTTCAGTCAGCTAACTGGCATTTTCTTATTTTATGGCCACTGACTGCAGATGTAGCGTCTGTTCTGGAAAATGCTTGTTCTTTAACATGTTCTTACTGTTTATCCTTGTCAGGTATTCAGAGACGAATAAAATATCATTTCCTTTTTTGAATGGAGCATCATTAGGTTGTTATTCCTACTCAGAAAAACAGTCCCACTGTCAGAAAATTACACATTTGATTTCTGTCATTATACAGAATGAAATTTTGTGGCATTTAACACGCTAAGAAATAGTATCAGGTAAATATGTAAATTGACTCCAAAGAAATTTAGATAGATCTACTGAAGATAGATTCATAGTCTAGACTTAACTGTATTCCAGACTGTTCTAATCTTACTTCCTACTGTCCTCCAAAGATAATTTTCTACTCCCTAGATCTTATTGCTCTTTTACCTTATTGCTTTGGGATTATGTGTTGAATCTTTAAGGTGATTTCAAAGACAGTGATCATGCCTTTCTATTCATTCTCCTGGTGTTTCTACAGCATACTGGGTTTTGTGGACCAGATTTTTGTGGTTAATTCTTGATTACACATTTGTTAGCACAGACACTTAATTTCAGTTCTTAATTACAAAGAACTGTTTGTAATTGACAAGCTTGTAAGAGTTAAGTAGCCACTATTTATCTGTTCTAAAGCCTTTATTTTTTTAAGAAACAGGATCTTGTTTGGTCACCCAGGATAGAGTACAGTGGCACAAACATAGCTTACTCCAACCTTGAACTCCTGGGCCCAAAATGCTAAAATGCTGGGAGTACAGGCATGAGCCACCAAACTCACCCTGGAGACCTTTTCATTCAATGTGATTCTTTCTATAGAAAGATGTTTGTAACTGATGTTTTTGAAAATGGAATTTGACTTGCTTTATATAGTCATTCCTATTAGAGAAGGAATACTTTCTGGTGGGTTTTTAGTTGTTATTCAGATACAACATTTTGAGACAGAGTTTCTGTCTCAGAGACTCAGAGTAGAGTGTCATAGCATCAGCCTAGCTCACAACAACCTCAGGGTTCAAGCAATCCTCCTGCCTCAGTCTCCTGAGTAACTGGGACTATTGGTGCCCACCATAATGCATGGCAAATTTTTCTATTATTAGTAGAAAAGTCTTGCTCTTGCTCAGTCTGGCCTTGAATTCCTGAGTTCAAGGGCTCCTCCCACTTGAGCCTCTCACAGTGCTAGGATTACAGGCATGAACCACTACCCTGGCCTCAGACTTAGCAGATTCTAATAGAAGAAAGGTAACAAGACTTGGTAAAATTTAGTTCAGGTCATTTCCTTGATAGCCCTGTGACAGGTTTGCCTGTCTCTGCCTCTTGCCACTCTGTGTTTATATAGAAAGAATCACATTGAATGGAAAGGCTTGTGGAGTGAGTTTGGTGGCCCACACCTGTAATCCTAGCATTTTGGGAAGCCAAGGTGAGAAGTAGGAGGATCACTTGAGCCCAAGAGTTCAAGGTTGGAGTGAGCTATAATTGTGCCACTGTACTCCACCCTGGGTGACCAAGCAAGATCTTATCTCTTAAAACAAGGCTTTAGAACAGATAAACAGTGGCTACTTAACTCTTACAAGCTTGTCAGTTACAAAGAAAGTTCTTTATTATTCCTAGTAAAACAGACAAAATTGTACCAAGTCAGAAGAGTTTTCTTTGGAGTTTCTTGGGCAAATTTGAAAATACTTTTACTTGAATTTCTTATTATAAAGTAAGGTATCTGTTTTTGCTTACTTTCTCAAAACCAACCAACCAACAAGAGCAATAGAGACTAATTTCATATGGTATTGTTTTTAGTTGGATTTTCAAAGGTAATTATTTTTTTCCCATTGATAGTTTCATAGATATAAACAAATGAAAATATGTGTATATGATTTTTTTAATTTTAGTCATATACAGAGGCTCTGGGCCTTAGCCCAACTACTTTGTTTTACTAAGATTTATATCTAAGGCTTGGATTCTTACCTGAATTGAGAGATTATTATTTTTTAATTGAATTCTGAACAGAAATCTACAGCGTATGAAACGAAAGTCTGTCAGCACCAAAATTACGAATTGATTACATTTTATGAGACATGGAAAGGACTATTCCCTAATATTATGAAGTCACGTCAGCCTGGCTATTATAAGAATTAATTCTTCTTTCATTTCCCTTTTATTATATACAAAAAGAACTTTAAAAATGTACATAAAAATATAAAAAATAAAAATATACTTAGAAATATGCTAAATTTAAAGAAAAATTATGGTGCTAAATACATGCCTAAAAACTATTAAAATGGTTTTCTTCTGCATCAGGAAGCATTCAGAATTATCTGAATTGAATGTAAAAGTCTTGGAAGCTCTGGAATTATATAACAAATTGGTGAATGAAGCACCCTTATATTCAGTCTATTCAAAGCTCCATCCTCCAGCACATTACTCACCTACTTCATCTGGGGTTCCAATGCAGGTAAGTATGTTTTTTGAGAGCATTTTTCCAAATTATAAACAAGTTTGAAATTAAAAGGAAATATTTTAAAGCATAATATTAAAATTTATGTGATCTGTGAATAAAATTATAAAATCTTTGATAGTTTTTCTTCTTTTTTTTTCTTTTTCTTTTTTTTTTTTTTTTGAGACAGTCTCATTTTGTCACCCTTGGTAGAGTGCTGTGGCATCACAGCTCATAGCAACCTCAAACTCTTGGGCTTAAGTGATTCTCTTGCCTCAGCCTCCTAAGTAGCTGGGACTACAAGCACCCACCACAAAGCCTGGCTGTTTTTTTGTTGTAGTTGTCATTGTTGTTAGCGGGCCCAGGCCAGGTTCGAACCCACCAGCTCCAATGTATGTGGCCGGCGCCCTAACCACTGAGCTACAAGCACCGAACCCTTTGATAGTTTCAAGAACTATTGGCTAAGCAATTGATGTTCACCAGAGCAAATTAAATACTGATATTTCTCAAGTACATTTTAGTTCAGTTATAGCATGAATGAAGAGACCATTGAATATGTGTAGGGCGTTCTGGTTCTTCATATGCTTTTGTAAATATAAAGCATAAATCTTTTATGTAAGTGTAAAGTATAAATCCTTTGATTTAGGACAGTGCTTGACATGCCAAAAGTCCTATAGAGGAGGTACTAATGCTGTTGTGCTGCTCAATAAGATTTAAAATTTTTGTAAAAATTTGTCAAGAATTCTTTGACTTCCATGATTATTGAACAGCTTAGTTAATGAACTTCTTTTGTTCTCAGAGTATGCTTTTTATATTTCCTTTTCTCAGATGCATGACTTAAATTGTTAAAAATTTATGCATAATAAAGATACACGTATAGCAGGATGGTTGTAGTGGCTCACACCTGTAATCCTAGCACTCTTGGGTGTTAGGGTGGGAGGATCCCTTGAGTTCAGGAGTTCGAGACCAGCCTGAGTAAGAGCAAGACCAATACCCTGTCTCTACTAAAAATAGAAAAATTAGCTGGGTGTGGTGGTGGGTACCTGTACTCCCAGTTACTCAGGAGGCTGAGGCAGGAGGATTGCTCGAGCCCAGGAGTTTGAGGTTGCTGTGAGAGAGGCTGATGCCACAGTACTCTAGCCTGGGCAATAGGACAAGATTTTTATTTCTCACACACATACACACACACACACACACACACACACACACACACACACACAGAGAGAGATATAATGCAGACCTATAAGGAGCAGAGTTCACACACACATAAAAAGATATAACGCAGACCTATGAGGTGCGGAGTTCATAGCCATCCATAAATAGCATCTTTTCTTAGTACTTTTCACCTTTTGTACTTCACCTTTTGTACTGCCAGCTGCAGTGAATACTTAGATTTATTAGTATCTCCATTATGAAGCCATTTTCAAATTTCAGCCAATTAGTGATTGAATTTAGAATGAGCTTGGATGAGCAAAATTCATGTTAACTTATGAAAACTGGTATGTAAAGGTATGTGTGAAGGAGATATGAAGGAGAAAAGGTAGAATGTGGGTGCATAATTTAGATGACACAACATAATTGTTAAGTAAAAAAAGCATAGTTACTATGGTAACTGTCACATCAGACAAGATGCATTTATCAAATATGTCATGCCTTGAACTTTTTGAAAATTACATATGAGGATAGGAAAGATTTCTGGGTGCAAATGACAACTAGAGTTTATCTTGTGTTGCTTCTGCTTTCAAGAAGTTGCTTGCCGCCACTGTGAAAGTAGAACATAATAGAATTGTGTGATAAAACTAATATAAGATTTTTTATGCGTCTCTAACGGGTTGTCATTCCTTTTTCAGGTTTAATTGCACTCTATTTATAATCTGAGTTTTCCTAAGCATAATTTATTCTTCAAAAAGCTGCCTTTTTGGGGCAGCGCCTGTGGCTCAAAGGAGTAGGGCACCGGCCACATAATGCCAGAGGCAGCGGGTTCAAACCCAGCCCCGGCCAAAAACTGCAAAAAAAAAAAGTTACCTTTTTATCAGTTTGATTCTTCATATCACCTTTATCTACACTAGTCACACGTAACAGTATTCAGAGTATTCAAAATTTCCTATCCTAATTGGAGAGAAACATATTTCTCCTAGAAGCAGGTGGAGTAGCACAGCGTTAGTTGTATCAGTGTAGGCCACGCATGAAACCTTAGTGTTCTTTCCCGCAGTCTTCAGCGTCTTGTCAGTGGATTGTTACATGTCTGCTAAGAAGGGAATGTTGATCACACTTCATGTAATTTATCTGACATCTCTGATATTTTACATTTTCATGTGAATAGTACTTATTTAAAAAATAGCTGAATTAAAACTGGAATAATTATTATTGTCTGATATGTATTAAGCATGTACATTGTTTTATTGTTATCTATATACATAGTAGGGAAGTAGCGGACCTTGTCCTTAAAGAGTTGCTGCCTTGAGAATTAAATAAGACACATAAATATCCAAAGAGACTTGGACTATTTTTGCTATTTCCTAAGATTATATCTTTTACCCACAGTGCTTTCCCACTTTTGTCTTGCATGTCTTAAAGGCAGGAAAAGAGTAGACATTACCAGAGAGGGCTTGGCACCTTGATATCATTTCTTTTTCAACTTTTTCTTGTAAGTTTCATTCTTAGATAGAGATAGATGAGCCATCCTAGGAGAGGTCACCCTTCTTATGGCGACTTGAAGGGATGGTGGGTTTCCCTGGAGGGGAGTGTATAGTTTTCTGTGGGTCTGTAGCAAGAAATACCTATTGAGTAATAGGCAACCAGTATAGATTCCATCCCACTACTTAAAAATACATCACCTGTTTTTTTCCCAGTCCTTAGTAAAAGAGAAGAACATAAAGCAAATTGTAAATTTCTATAGATTTGGAACCATGGTTTGGAAGCTTTCCACTTTTAGTTCTAAAGTAGATAGATTAGTAAAATCCAGTTGCTCCAGGAGAACTATAACATATTCTTTCCTTTAAGTCTTTTAGTGTTTTATAATAAATATCTTGTTGAGATGTGTGGTATATCTGTGAGTCTACTTCTTTTTTTTGGTTAATAGACATATCCAGTTCAACCACATAGTGGAAACTATATGGGTCAGAGCATTCACCAAGTAACTGTTGCCCAAAGCTATAGCCTGGGACTGGATCAGATTGGTCCACTGAGATCTCTGCCTCCAAATGTGAATTCCTCTGTGACAACACAGCCTGGTCAAACTCCATATTTAAGGTAAGTTTTTAGGACCACTGTTTATTTTGTATTTATATATGTTAATTTTTAAAGACTTTCAGAATGAGAATATTGAGATCCCTATAAGGATGAAGTGATGAAATTGCCCATTCATACTCCCATGAAGTGAGATGGTGCTGCCATTAGCTTTGCTGCTTATATTGAGATGGTTTTCCAGGTGTAAGCTCATAATCTGGGTCCCTGGGACAAAATAAAGCTAATTGTCCTCTTTGGGGACTAAGCCCATGATGTGCTTAGCACTGTGCCATAAGAGGCCTGGTGAAAGAGTCCCAGACATATTTATTTGCATTTACTTCTAAAAATGAGAAAACTGTTGTTGCTTTGACCCTGAAAAGGAAGTGTGCTTGAGTTGTGGAATTTTTTTTTTTTTTTTTTTTTTTTTTTGAGATAGAGCCTTATTGTGTTCCCTTCAGTAGAGTGCTCTAGCATCACAGCTCACAGCAACCTCAAACTTTTGGCCTTAAGCGATTCTCTTGTCTCAGCTTCCCATGTAGCTGGTACTACAGGCTCCCGCCACAACGCCCAGCTACTTTTTTTTTGTTGTTGCAGTTGTCATTGTTGTTTAGCAGGCCCAAGCCAGGTTTGAACCTGCCAGCCTCAGTATATGTGGCCAGCACCCTAACCACTGTGCTACGGGCTCCGAGCCAAAATATTCTTCCAGTATAATAATGTGTGTATGATCACTCAGGTCTCTTCCCAGTCTTAAATTCCGTAAGTATGAGTTTTAGTTATTATCTGAAAAGTTCATATTGGTATCTGTTTAAGTTAAAACATAAAATTTTGTTATCCTGTGTGAAACTAAACATTATAGAAAAAACCTGATATACTGTTGACATTAATCCTCCTATATTGCAAGAAGTATACTTGGTGTAATTTTAAATCATATATATTTTAAAAGAAATGTATTATAGGAGTTAAAGGAACAAAGAAACATCCTGCAATTTGAGGTGATTGTTCAGCTTAGTTTGTGAGTGTTAATAAGGAAACTAGTTCAGGATTATCCTGAGGGTAGATTCAGGGTCCTCTGCAGATTATACAGTTCTCCCTTTGAAAATGAAAAGTCCTCACCAAAGGAAAGCTTGAAGGGTATGTGAAGAGATGAGATGGGCTTCTTTGTGCTAAGTTAGGGGTTAGGAAAGGGAGAGTATGGGATGACAGTGCATTGTGAGCCAGGGCTTTGTTCTTGTGGCAGCAGGCCAAGGGGACCTCAAGTGGAGGAGTTCACATCTGCTCAGATAGTTTTTAAATGTTTTTGGTGCGAGATACTGGAGAAGGCAAGTTCAGAAGGCCTTACGATCTTACATTTTGTTTCTCTTAGAGTACGTCTCTCTTTTTAGTAAGTATAAAAATTGATAGTAAATATTTGATAGCTAGAGTGATTAAATTATGGTAAGGGCATTGGAACTATATAAACTTAAGATGAAAGAGACATTTTTGTTATAATAATCATTGATCTCTGGCAGTGACCTAGATAATGCAAAATAAATGCGTTTTGTTTTGTTTTTTATTTTGTTTGTAGCACTGGACAAGACACTGTTTCCAATCCTACCTACATGAACCAGAACTCTAACCTTCAATCAGCTACTGGTACAGCTGCTTACACACAGCAAATGGGAATGTCTGTGGATATGTCATCTTACCAGAACACTACTTCCAATTTGCCACAACTGGCAAGCTTTCCCGTGGCAGTTCCAGCTCATTCAGTTGCACAGCAGCAAACAAATTACCACCAGCAGCCTCTCCTTTAGAAACAAACTAAGCATTTTCTTGGAAGCCTTCCTAAGTGTATTACAAAACCCTTGTGATTCTAACCTGAAAATATTAAAAGAAAACTTTTTCCCTCTCAACTCAAAAGGACCATGAATAAAGCACAAAAACCTATCTTACTCTGCAAGGCCATAAAGGGTTGTTTTCCAGTCCAGTTTGTGTAAAGTCAATCTTTTGATCAGAGGCAGCTTAAAGGTGCTTCTAGTTAGTTGTGTCTTACTTTGAAATCTCTCTACATAAATCTGGACACTCAATAAGTAGCCTTGTGAGACTAAACAGTATGAGATAGGAGTGTAAAAATTTTACTTTAAACAGTTTCCCCCTAAAATGTCATGATAACAGCACTGAAGAACTTTAGAAATTTTTTTAGAGTTTCCCACACACTATTCTTTTAAAAGGCAAACTTTTTGGGTAAGCATTTAGCTTGCCAACCTTTCCTTCTGGCTCCTTAAATTGCAGTTGCATTTGCAGTATTGTCAGTTTTGCTCTCAGTGTTACGTTGAGCAATAATTAGCATATAATTGTCTACAGAAATAAAAGCAATTTGGAAGGAGCAAAAATGTCTTCTGTTAGCAAGTGAAGACCGTGTAAATGCAGATGTGTGGTAAAGCATTCAGCCAGTCCCCCCAACAGTCATGCCAACAGTGGGCTAAGGAATGTCCCACAAAACATTCATTCCCTGGGATAAAAACTTCTTTCTCAGTATTTTCTATTGCCATTAATGACCTTTCCAAGTGACTTTGGCCATTCTCTAATGGAGATGTGGTCCATTTGTTTTTCTTCCTGCACTATGGAGTGTGCAGAGATGCTGCTTTTCTTTTTACAGATTGTATGTCAGTTTGAACCATTCCTAATATTTGATGTGATGTATATCAAGCATGAGTAAGTGTGGTTTTAGTGATGTGTTGTTTTTTGTTTTGAGAATGTTGTTTCTTTAAAGTAGTGATTGAAGTACCATTGTAAAGCTGTCAGCATACCACGCTGTTGAAAACATTGGCCATTTCTTTCAGAGGTAATGCTTAACCTGTAGAATAATAGCAGATGATTTGATAGAAGGCAGTGGATTGATAGGAAAGGTATGGGGGCAAATTTTCTGAATCCTACATTTTAATTAGTATATAGTGCTAATGGATTCCACATACTGTGGGAGTTAGGTAGTAAACCAATAGGAGTTGTTTTCTCTCCTAAAAATTTGCACACTACATCATCTACCAACTTTTTATATAACACAAAATAGAAAATGCAAATACATATGCATATGGATCTATGATATTTAGACTGGGAAAAACAAAACATAGTTCAGTTTTTAAAAAGTTACTTCCATGGAAGCAAGATTTCTGTATTTGTTTTTTAAAGAAAACACTCTTTCTACTAAGAATCCATTTGAAGACAGTTCTGGAAATTTTGTCATTTATCTACAGAAATTTGATTATAAGTATGTTTCTTTTTCAAATAGACTTTATCTTAAAGCAAAATAATCTTATGTAATACTTGGTCTACATTTATGAAGGAAGACAAGCAGTATTTGAAAACCCAATTTCTGTCATTGTCTTATTTCAGATATGAGTAATTGAAAAGAAAGTTTTAACCTTTAATGTCTCATTTTCTGTTTTTCATCTAGTATTTTCCATTCATGTGAATTCAACTATATACTTATAAAAAGTATTCTAAAATGGCACCTTACTTTTTTTGGAAACAATCTTCTGTCCTTTAAAAAAAAAAACCATAAAAAGAATTCAAAGCTGCTCTGGATAATAATTAATGTTCAATGTTCATATACTGCAGATGTAAGGAAAATCTTACATTTTTCCTCCCAAACTATATTTAATAAATGTATTTTAGTGTTTGTGTAAATATTTCCTGTATAATTGTGATCTTAATTGTAAAACTTAATTCAGCATAATTCTTTGAGCCAGTTTAAAATACTATACACCCATTAAATTGTGGTCAATTTATGTTCAACTAATGTAGTTTTGGAATAATAAAACATAACATATACAGTATATATAGTGTATATTGGCATTTATCTGTGAAATTTTATAGATGCAGAAGTTACTTTCTCTTAAATTAAAAATTATTTTTGCCATATGTAATAAATGTTGTGTTGCAGGTTGATAGTATGAAAGTGGTATTAAATCTGTTTGCTGTGTTTTTTTAGTGTTAATAAGAAATGCGGTTGTTATTTTCTTTCTTTTTCTATGAGCTTATGGATTGTATTTATTTTAAGATCTGTTTATAATTAAATATTTTCTGCCAAAGGAATAGTCTTAACTTCAGATTTCTACATTGGGTTCATACTGTTTTGTTTTATATATCAAAAATAAAAAACAACTTTTTAAAATATGAAATATTCATATATTAGAAAGAATGAATTCTTAAAAGATTATAATAGAACAATTCTATTAAGTAGAAAAATAACCCTGGTGTTAAGTAATTATAACATTATTTAGGATTTGAAATTATTTGTCAGATACATTGACATCTTATGGTATATCAAGTAGTTAGTTGGTACTGGACCATGTGATTTTGCTACATGTTTTCAAGATGGTTATAAAGTTTCACCTTTCAAATAAAAAAAAAAAAGATTATAAGTGATTTAAAAATATATGGCTTAGGGATTTTTTCTTTCAGAGTTTTTCCTAGTAAAAACATAAATTTTAAGGCTCCTTAGTCCTAGGAGAGGACTTACTGAATTGTCATTATGCAGAGAAAGCTGAAGTTGTCTTTATAAGTAATTATAAATGATGTAGCACTGATCTGTCATACTTTGTTTCTGTCAGAACATATTTATCTTCTGTACTTACATCAGTTTTAGCCAACAAATAAAGGGGAGGACTCAGTTTTAGGGATTTTGTTTTTGTTTGGTTTAGTTTTCTTTTGAAAATTAAAGGTTTATAAGTTTTCTCCAGAATTATTTTAATTTCATCAAACTAAATTTGAATTTAAGAGGTAAGAAAAAAACCTTACTCTGTCAAAAGAGAAATTACGTTGCATACATGGTGTGTCCGTCCCAAATTCGTGTCCACTTGGAATGTCAGAATATGACCTTGCAGTAGTCTGCCTTTATCTGGGGATAAGTTCCCAGATCTCCAGGGAATGCCTGGAACGACAGATGTGTTTTCCTCTAAATATGTATACACCTGTGGTAAAGTTTAATTTAAACATTAGGCACAGCAAGAGATTAAAAACTAATAATAAAATAGTTAATATAAAGGTTTTTTAAAACTAATGAATTGTTTATTTCTGGAATTTTCTATTTAATATTTTTGGACCATGGTTTAGTGTGGGTAACTGAAACCGCAGAAGGGGAAGCCACAGATAAAGGGAGACATTTGTATTTGGACATAGGGTCTTTGCAGGTGTAATTAGGGTAAGGTGAAATCATCGTGGACCCTAAATCCAGGAGGCACAGTGGAGAGGCTACGTCAGGATGGTGGCAGAAGTTGGAGTTACTCTGCTATAAGACAAGGACTCCTGGGGCCACCAGAAACTGGAAGAGGCAAAGGATTCTTCCCTAGAGCCTTCAGAGAGAATGCTGCCTTGATCTCAGCTTCCAGAACTGTGAGAGAATAACTTTAGGAGGCTAATACACATAAATAAAAGTGTACAGCAGAATCTTGAGTAACAGGCACCCAGGATTTTGTATATGATTGCTTAAAATTGGCATGGGAATTCTGACAAAGTTGTCTATGGTCTGGTAGCAGTCTTTGTTTTTTAGCTAAATTATAATAAATTGCATGGACAGATGACACTAAGACCCCTGTTAAGCCTATCCTATTTTACTGATTTTTAAAATACCATATCTGCATTTCAATAATTTCCTTATGCTAGAGGTGTTCACAGTTAACAAGATTATAAGTGCTTTACATTTTTATCCACTCCTCTTACTCATCTTGAGTATTAAGTATTGAATCACAGGAGAAATGTTCAACTGCAAACAGGAACAAAGAAGAAAATTACATGGATGCTCCTAGAAAGGCTGTCGAAGAATGGAGATTTGGTTTTGTTCTTATTTTACACCATTTAATATCCTAATAAGAAAAAGTCTTTCTAATAACTTCATAGTAAGACAGTGACCTATTATATTTTGATCTTGGAAACCAGCTACTAGGTTATTAAGTATGAAATGTTGATCTCCTAAAGTTTTGACAGTCAATATTTTACTTTGACACATCTTATTTTTATTGTGACAATACATTCTTATTCTTTCAAATGCACGTTTTGGCTAGTGATTATCTTTCAAAAATTTTTTGTTGAACAATTTTTGTGAAACCATAAAATAAAAAAATTAGTGTTGTTTTCAAATGTAAGTTTCATGGTGGAGCAAATATAGTGCAGACAACTTGAAATATCAACAGAATGTTTGGGTAGATGTGGCTAATGAACCCACAGTATGTTGATGGTTTGAGAAGTTCCATTCTGGTGATTTTAATCTTGATGAGCCACTTCAACCTGAGACCAAGGTGAATAATGAGGTAAAAGCTGTAGTGGAAGTGAATCCATCTCAACCCGTTGTATGAATTAGGAGCAAGGTTTCATGTTACTATTCCAACAATATTGGACCATATGGACCAAATTCACAAGGTAAAGAAGCTGGATAGATGGGTTCCATGTGAATTAAATGAGTGTCAGAAGAGAAACTGTTTCAAAGCTTTCCTTTCTTTGTGGTCACAACATAAAGGTGAACTGTTTCTTTGTTGTATTGTTACATGTGATGAAAACGAAAAATGGGGGTGGCGCCTGTGGCTCAGTGAGTAGGGTGCTGGCCCCATATACCAAAGGTGGTGGGTTCAAACCTGGCCCCCGCCAAACTACAACAAAAAATAGGTGGGTGATGTGGTGGGCACCTGTGGTCCCAGCTACTCGGGAGACTGAGGCAAGAGAATTGCCTAAGCCCAGCCCTGAGCTGGAGGTTGCTGTGAGCTGTGATACCATAGCACTCTACCAAGGGTGACAAAGATGAGACTCTGTCTCTTAAAAAAAAAAAAAAAATGAAAAATGGACTCTTTTTGACAGTCACAAAGGTTCAGCACAAGGATTGGATAAAGATGAAAATGCCGAAACACAGTCCAAAGCTGAATATTCATAAAAAAAAAAAAAAAGCCCGTGCTGGGGCTTTGCTGGGTGAGCAATCCCAGGAGTTCCAAGACCAGTGCTTGCCAACAGAGACGAGGTACCCAAGTGAACAGAGCAGCTCCTCTTCCTTCCTGACATGGAAAGGGCTTCCACCTTCAACCCCTGAGAATGTAAACTATCTAAACAAGATGAACAAAACTATGACTGCTTCCTGTGAATTGAGAAGGACGTCGATGGCCACCTGGTTCGGGTGGTTGCGGAGGAGAGACCAGTAGAAAAGGCTGGCCTCCAGGACGGAGAAAGAGTTCCTAGGATCAACAATGTTTGTGGACAAGGAGCAACATATGCAGGTTGTGGATCTGATCAGAAAGGGTGGGAATTTGGTGACTTTACTGGTCTGGATGGGAGGGAATTCCTGTGCAAAGGCAATGAAAATGCAAGCAGTCTTAAAAGAATTGGGTCAAGTCAGAAGGAGCAAAGTTTTGAATGATGAGAAACTCCCTTGTGATGAATGGGCGAATGGAGACTTGCACCCAGCCAGGGTTCTGCTTCCTAAGGAAGGAAGGGAACAGCTACAGCGTCTCTCTGAAGACCATCCACCGTAAAAAGGGGGTATGCCTGACTGATACCACACCTCAGGGCGTGGCCATGAAAGCTGAGATGCTGGCTGACGGCCACGTGATTGAAGTGAATGGAAAGAACTTAGAAGATGCCAGCCCCAAGAAAGTGGTTGAGAAGGTTAAGAAGTCTGGAAGCCATGTCATGTTCCTGCTGGTAGACAAAGAAACTGACAAGCACCACAGTGAGCAGAAGATACAATTTAAAAGAGAAACAGCCGGTTTGAAACCTTACTGGCCCCCAGTTGTGGAGATGAAGGGAAGCAATGGCTATGGTTTCCATCTGAGGGCAGGTGCAGAGCAGAAAGGTCAAATCATCAAGGACACATATTCTGGAAGTCCAGCAGAGGAGGCTGGCTTGTGGAACAGTGAGCTCCTAGTTGCTGTCAATGGCGAGTCTGTGGAAATTCTGGATCAAGACAGTGTTGTGGACATGATTAGAAAGGGTGGAGATCAGACGTCACTGCTGGTAATAGACAAAGAGACAGACAGCATATATAAACTGGAGCCTTGAAGACCATCTTACTGAAGAGGAAAGGCCAAAAGAGCCTGCTTCCCATGAGACACTGGGCTAATCACTCAGATGTGTGTGTCATTTTCCAACAAGGAGATTACATACAGGTTGTTTAGAGACCCGCTCACTATCATGGAATCAAAAAGCTAGCAATTCTGCTGGACATCTTTTTAGATCCTTGTATGGCATTCTATACTAGCTTTATTTTAAACACATTTATGCATTTGTGTGCATGTTGGTACATATTGTTCCACAACCAAGCTCAATCTTTTAAACCTTTCCTCATTGTGGTAGTGGAGACATTTTACAGCTTACAATAGATATAAAGAATGGAACGTGTATGACATCTTACGAACTAAACCAGCACATATATATAGTAAACTACAACTCTTATTGAGAGAACCAGACCAACGCCATTTTAAGGGTTCAGCCATTTTGTCAGTCATGTTGTTCAAAACTGATGAGTCATCGTGAGTCACTGGTTTTTCACCTTGAGTCATCAGTCTCCAATCAGAAACCACCTTCTGAAGAGGGCCATATGGCAGGACCAGTGGCAGCCAATACTGAAGCAGTCCCTTTGTTTAAATTGTATACACCCACTTTGCTGTGCTACACTATAAAATACCCCTGTTAGAGAGCTTAGGGCTCCTGGCTTGGATCCGTTGTAACGAAGTCCCTGGGAGCCCAAGCTCGAGCTTGCAATAAAACGGCTCTTTTGCTTTTGCATCCGAATTGGCTCCTTGGTGGTCTTTGGGGACTTCGTGATCTGGGCATAACATCATCTATTTATTTTTTGCAGTTTTTGGCCAGGGCTGGGTTTGAACCTGCCACCTCTGGCATATGGGGCTGGTGCCCTACTCCTTTGGGCCACAGGTGCCACCTTACAACTCATATTTAAAATAATAAAAAAAGCCAGTGGTGTCTGGTGATCCAGCACTGTCATTATCCACTATAGCTTCATGGAACCTGGTCATTTGGTTACAGCGGATGTCTACTACAACCAGTTGGATGAAATGATGAGGATGCTGGAGATTAAACAGTGGTAATAGTCAATAGAGACAGGCCCATCCCTTTGCAAGACAACGCTCGACCACGTGTTTCACAAATGCTGCTCAAACTATTGAAGCTGGGCTTGGGCATTCTGTTGTCCACCATATTCAATACCAGACTTTCCACCACCTGACTACGATTGCACTTCTTCCAGGCTTTAAACCACTTTTTGTGAGGACAAATACTCAATTCTCAACAAGCTTTTTGCTATTTAATTGCCAATCTCTCTCCAGGCTTTTTTGCTGCTGGTATAAGCAAAGTACCATCAAGATGGCAAAATTGTGCTGAGAGTTTAGGGGAGTTTTGATTAATTGTACTGTCTTGTCTAAGATATAATAAAACTTTTTAATAGAAATCAGACACTTTATATTTAATGACCTAAATCTTTTTTTGTTTTGGATTGAAGTGAAATTCACATAACATAAAATTAACCATTTTGAACCGAACCATTCAGTAGCAGTTTAACACCTTCACAGTGTTGTGCAGTCACCACTCAGGTTCCAAAACAAGACCTTCTTGTGTCTGGCTTCCACCACGTACCATAATGTTTTTGCAATTCACTTCGATTGTAGCATGTATCATTATTTCACTTTTTTATGGCTGATTGTTATTCCATCATATGTACGCATCACAATTTATTCATCTGTCAGCAGATACTTGTGCTGTTTTTGCCTTTAGTGGTTATGAATAATGCTACTTTGAATGTGTGTGTGTGCATGGATATGAGAACCAGTTTTCAGTTCTTTTAGGTATATACCTAAGAATGGAAGTGCTGGGTCATGTTCTACACTTAACTTTTTTTTTTTTTTTTTTGCAGTTTTGAACAGGGCTGGATTTGAACCTGCCACCTCCAGCATATGGGGCCAGCGCCCTACTCCTTTGAGCCACAGGTGCCACCCTACACTTAACTTTTTGAGGAACTACCAGACTTTCCACAGCAGAACTATTTTACATTCCCACGAGCAATGCCTGAGAGTTCAATTTTTCCATAGCCTCACCAGTACTTGTTAATTTGTTTGTTTTTGGTTATAGCTATTCTTGTGGGTGTAGTTGATGCCTTATTGTGGCTTTTATTTGGGTGACACCTAGTTAAGGTTCATTTGGTTATGTAGAGTGTAGTACTGAGCTGAAGCCATGGACCTAGGGCCCATGCACAGAACCTGATTTCTCCAAGAACCAAAGTTGCTGAGAAAAAATAACCAGCCTGAGCTCAGGGTTTTGTTACATTCTGGATGAGAGCCAAACTCTTTAGAATCACATACCAGGGTCTTCTCAACCTTACCCTTGGCAGCCTTTCTAACCTCTTCTACTCTCTCATATACACTCTAGACTCTAGCTCCCCAGACCAGGGCTCCTCTAATGCCAGTGTGGCTTTTTGCACTTGTTTGGCCCTGTTCTCTGGGGTGGAGGGCTGGAATGCTTTCGGGTTTTTTTTTTTTTTTTTTTTTTTTCTTTGCAGTTTTTGGCCAGGGCTGGGTTTGAACCTGCCACCTCTGGCATATGGGACCAGCACCCTACTCCTTTGAGCCACAGGTGCCACCCTGGAATGGTTTTGTTTACCTAATAAATTATCTTTTCAAGAGTCCACCCAAATTTTAGTGGCCCCCAACCATGCTGTGCTTCTGAAACATCTTGCAACTATGTTGTAGTGGTTACCTTGTTGCATTGGAATCATCCCTTTATAGATTGCTCTCTAGTTTGGCTCACTCTAGGTGCATTTCCAACTATTTCCTTGCTTAGATTTCTCTATATGGAAATCAGTAAACAAGATAATATTTTCTTTTCTGGCCTTCTTTGTAGTCAGGAGTGCCCACTTGACACGCTTTTGGGGCCACTTAGATTTAGGAAGAAGTTCCTGGGGAGGACTTCCTAGGAAAAGAAAAAACTTCCAAAGAAAAGTCTCTTTCCATTTCTTCTGGCTTAGAAAGCAGATGTTGTGGGTAGAAGCATAGTACAGGCTGGCATCCCAGAGGACTTGTGCAGGAATGGCCCCAAGCCTCAGTCCCTCTCTGCTCTGCATGCCTATGGTGGTAAGAGGGGTCGGAATGTTCCACAGAATAGATAGGAAACTAGTCTGGGAAATATCTAGATAGAAATCAGCAATTTAGCAGGGTCAGATGTCAGCAGAGTTAGAAAGCAGCTGACAATTACCCTCAAGCCATAGCTACCTAACCTGTGGGCTGTATCTTTCTCTTAAGTCCCTAACATCCTGTCATCTGATCCGTGATTTAGTGCTTCACTATCCTTCACTCTGATAGTCCTCTTCTTGAAGAACAACAACAACAAAAAAACACCTGTTTAATTGAAACATGAAACTGTTAACCTCTCACTTTTTTACTTTGTATATGCATGCCCCCAAAACCCCAACAAAAAGCTCTTGAGAACCCGGTTTGAGACAGCACCCATCTGTCTCTCTACAGGCCAATATGGGTGTCCAGCACCCCTGAGGGTCTCTAGATAGAAACTTTGTGTGTGAATTTATCTCACCATTCCTTCCTTTGTCCACTGACCCCAGGCTGTCTGGAAAGGTCCCTGCTTGGGGAATTCTCAGTCTGCCGTGTTGCGGCTCCTGTCTGCATGGCAAGATATAATGCCATCAACCATATTATGACCATGAGGAAGAAAGTTATGATGGCTCAGTAAGATTAAAGGTGTCTCTGGTTCCTTGTTGCTATCTTTGAAGGGCTATATCCACTCTAGACTGTCTTCCTCTGTCCTTCTTCATATGTGGGGAAAGCCTATATCTTGTTAATAGGGTTTGCTATTTGTATCTGAAAGCATTTCTACCCCCACCTGGTCTATAACATGTTTAAAATCTCAGAGCTGTGTTTTATTCATTGTTGTATTAGAGCATACTGTAGGTGCACCAAGTGTTTACAGAATAAAGAATCAAGATGGATTTAGCACATCACAGTGTCTGGCATTCAATACATGTGAATTTTCTTTCTTGCTTTCTTTCTTTCTTTCTTTTCCTTTTTTAGAGACAGAGTCTCACTTTGTCACCCTTGGTAGAGTGCCATGGTGTCACTGCTCACAGCAACCTCCAGCTCTTGGGCTTAGGTGATTCTCTTGCCTCAGCCTCCCGAGTAGCTGGGACTATAGGCACCTGCCACAATACCTGGCTATTTTTGTTGTTATTGTTGTTGTTGTTGCAGTTTGGCCAGGGCCGGTATATGGGGCCAGCACCCAGTCACTGAGCCACAGGTGCTACTCAATAAATGTGAATTTTCTTTGGCCTTTTCCTACCCTTGTGCTTGTTTATCACCATTCCATTCTAACATTTCTGAAATCAGGATGCATTTGATCGTAGATGAACATGTACGGGATTACATTAGGATTTCATTTTATTCTCTTACAGATCTTTAATCATGGACACATTTGAAAAATCCAGGTTATCTTAGAATCAAAGGCATATGGTTTTACTTTAACTATCAAGAGACTAAGGGAGGTAGGGTCTGGTCGAAGTGTCAAAAAGGACAATGGCTCCGTTTTATTTTGTTTTGTGTTTTAAGTATCGTGGCATCTCCAGTGTTCATCAAATAATGCTCATGGATGGTTTCCAAAACAGCATGTTCCTTTGTCCACTGGATTCAGGGATTGCAGCAGAGGCAGAAACAGTACACATTTCTTTCTATATATCAGAATAATAGAAAACTAAAAATGTTTATATTTGGAATTGACATATTTCAGCACCTTAATTTGAACTTTGGAAGAATACTTCCTTTGAACATTAGAGACAGAATTTGCATAATTTGTGCTAACCACCCCAAATGGCAAAATGAAGATGATGAAGGGTAGAGGTGATGAGACTCTATCTGTCCGGCTCAAGTGAATTTCCCTTTATCTGGAGGGTGGATTGCTGCTTGCAGGTTTTTACTCCGCTCTTTCTATAAGAGGGTTGTATGCATGTGCCCCTGGGCATTATGTCCTCATTCCGTGCTTTGGGGATTGCTCCTATTTTACGTGTTGGGCAAAGGGAGCTGAGCAGATGCAACAAATGCCCACATCTGAGCAGAAGCTTAAGAGGCATCATGAATTTGTCGCAGCTCTCCGGCTTCTGCTGTATACAGGGCTAGTAGTCCAACTGGGGCTGGGAATGAGAAGACAAGAGCAACAGAACCACAGCCCGGACCAGAACACTTGGCTACCTGGTGGTATAATCCATTGAGATCGTAGAGTTGTTTGTTGCCATAGCAAAGATGGCAAACATGCCTGGGAAAAGAAAGTTAGATTTTTTTTTTAATTTAAATTAGTTGTTAGCATCTTAATATAATTCACTATTTAAGAGATGTGTGTGATTCATCTTCACAGTGATTATACTTACAAGTTAGATTTTAAATTTTATTTTCATTACCATGTGAATCATTTGTACCTCTCAAAATTATACTGAGTGAATAGCAGGGTTTTATAGAATGTAAGCTTTTGGGGGGTTAAGAAAGTAAACTTTTAAAATTCAATTTCTGAAAACTTATTTTTAATATCCTGAAGGTTGGTGGCTTATTACCTTTTGAACAGATTTTCAATGTTTGGAACAGAACACTGGGGAAATGGGAGAGATAATTCTGGAGAAATTCCTTAGAACAAGAGAAAATATTTTTTCCAGGTTGAAAACTCAGAAAATTTATGCCATGACTGTTTGGACATAAACATAAAAGGTCAATTAACAACCCCATAATATGCAGTTAAACACACATGCCATTATTGTGACTTTATGTGCTCTTAGCTTAAAAATACAAATAATATTCTTTCTTTCCTTCTTTTCTGTTTTTTTGGAGACAAAGTTTCGCTTTGTTGCCCCAGGCTAGAGTGCGGTGATGTCAGCCTAGCTCACAGCAACCTCATACTCCTGGGCTCCAGTGATCCTCCTACCTCAGCCTCCTGCGTACTGGGACTACAGGTATGCACCACAACACCTGGCTAATTTTTTCTATTTTTAGTAGAGATGGGGTCTTGCTCTTGCTCAGGCTGGTCTAGAACCCCTGAACTCTAGGGATCCTCCTTCCTCAGCCTCCCCAGTGTCCTAAGATTACAGGTGTGAGCCACCATGCCTGGCCACAAATAATAGATGCGTGGACCCTAAACAAAATGTGTTATAATTTGATTTTTACTTATTTATTTATTTTTGAGACAGAGCTTCAAGCTGTCGCCCTGGGTAGAGTGCTGTGACATCACAGCTTACAGCAACCTCCAACTCCTGGGCTCAAGCAATTCTCCTGCCTCAGCCTACCAAGTCGCTGGGACTATAGGCGCCCTCTACAAAGCCTGGCTATTTTTTGGTTGTACTTGTCATTGTTGTTTGGCAGGCCCGGGCTGGATTCGAACCTGCCAGCTCTGGTGTATGTAGCTGATGGCTTAGCTGCTTGAGCTATAGGCTGTAGGCACTGAGCCTATAATTTCATTTTTATTTAGGAAACATGCTGTCATCTTGATGATCCTAAACTCTGTGAGTTCTGTAAATTGTGCCTTTTTTTTTTTTAACAGCACCTTAGATAAGACTTTGTAGGAAATAGTTAAAAAATGTATTTGTTAAGTGACAGAATAAAGTTTATGAAGAGAGTATTTGTAGCAAAGTGATTCAGCAGTATTCAATTTTTAGGAAAGAAGGCAGAATGTAATAGCAGTCACTTGCTCTTAAGTGGTTCATTCTCTGGAGCACAATTTCCTCATTTTCTGCTTGTGGGGTTTGTTCTAAATGGCTACTTGATTCCCTTTTAGTTCCAAAATTTTAGAATTTTTAAAAATAAAATTTTAATTTGAAATAGTTTTATATTTACAAAAAAAATGTGTGAAGATAGTACTGAGAATTCCACACTTTTCCTTTATTATTATACCTTACATCTGGGGTACATTTGTCACAGTTAATGAGCCAGTACTGACGCATTATTATTATTATTATTAATTAAATTCCACATGTTATTCAGATTTGTTTAGTTTTTCCCTAATGTCCTTTTCTGTTCCAGGATTCCATCCAGAGTGCACAATTGCATTTAATCATCCCCTCAGGCTCCTCTTGGCTCTGACAGTTTCTCAGACTTTCCCTTCCTTGTTTTTGGTGATCTTGACAGTTTTGAGGAGTACTAGTCATATATTTTGTAGAATGTCCTCAATTGAAATGACATTTTTCTCATGATTACACTGGGGTTGTGGGGTTTGGAAAGAAGACTACAAGATAAAGAACCATTCTCATCACACATCAGCGGCACAGGCTAGCAATGTGACTTTCCTGCTGATGGTGATCAGGTGGTGTCCGTCACCTTTCTCTTCTGCCCTGTTCCTACTGTTCACTCTTTGGAAGGAAGTCACTGTGTGCCGTCCACACTTAAGGAGTGACAAGTTACTCTTCACTTTCTTGAGGATAGAGGGCCTACCAAAATTATTTGGAGTTCCTCTGAATGAGATATGGAAGTGTTTTGTCCTGCATTTATGTTTTTAGAAATTTATTTTTTATTGCTATGGACTCATGAATATTTACTTTACACTTTGGGTTATGTTTCAGTAGTACTTTTATTGCTCACATTCTTCCAGCTTCGGCCATTGAGAGCTCTTTTATTTTGCTCCTGTGTCCCTAGGACACACCCATCATTGTGGTTTTGTTTTGGGGGGGGGGTCTTCTTCTTCTTCTTCCTCTTCCTCTTCCTCTTCCTTCTTCCTCTTCTTCTTTTTTTTTGCAGTTTTGGCTGGGGCTTGGTTTGAACCCGCCACCTCCAGCATATGGGGCAAGCACCCTACTCCTTTGAGCCACAGGAGCCACCCCATGGGGGGGGTTGTTTTTTTTTAAAGAACTTCTTTACTTTCTAGCAATATAAGATGCCTCAAACTCATCTTGTACATTTCCTGCCTAAGTCCTAGAAGCAGCCGTTAACCCCAGGTTGCCCTGCTTCTTTTATTAGGGGATGGTATAAGAAACCAAGATCCTGTGCAGTGCCTGTGGCTCAGAGGAATAGGGCACTGGCCCTATATACTGGAAGTGCTGGGTTCAAACCCAGCCTCAACCAAAAACTGGAAAAAAAAAAAAAAAAGAAACCAAGATCCTAGTACTAGATCCAGTACTGTATTTTTTGCTACTAAAGGATCATTACTTCTAGGCTCTCAGATGAAAGCAAGAAAATATATGTGAGTATATTAATTCATGTAGATACATTTATTATATATATTTCTCTGTAGCCATCTGTATCTATATTAAGCTACACATGAGTTGATACAAATGTCTCTGACTCTAATCCATCACCACATGGATCATTCTAGCCTCTTCCCCTTGCTTATCCAACGGTGGACAGTCTGGCTCTCTCACTCAATTCCAGTATGTATGTGTTGTAATTACAGAATCGTTAATCCATACTTCTGAGAAACAACTGTATCAACTGTAGTATACTGCTTATGCACGGTAGCTTTTATTCTTACAGGCGCCACTCATTTCCAAAGTGACTTAGGCCAGCAGTCTTTTCTCCCATGCTCTTCAGTGAAGTCATTTACTATATTTGTAATACGATTACATCCTTTTGTCACATTCTGCATTGAATTTCCCTACGTTGCAGCGTTTTTTTTAAAATTTGCACACATTGAGGTTCACTCTTCATACATAAAGTTCTGTAGGTTTAGCTTCCTCACTCTAAGCAAAACCTCCATGCTTTGCCTATTCAATCTTCCATCTCCATCAGCATCTTGAGAACTACTGGTTTGTTTTCTGTCTTATAGGTTTGCCTTTTGTAAAGTCTCATATAAATGCAATCAGATAGTATGTGGCTTCAGTCTAGCTTCTTTCACTTACCAATACGTGTTTAAGGTTTATCTGTGCTTCTTCATGTCTTGTTAGCTGAGTAGTATTCCAGTATATGATTTGGCCATGGTTTGTGTATCCACACACCCATTGAAGAACATCTAGGTTGCTTCCAGTTTGGGACTATTATGAATAAAGCTGCAATGAAACATTTCCATGGTGATTTTATGTGGATATACGTTTTCAGATAAATCGCATAAATACTTAGGTGCCTGATTGCTGGATTGTGTGGTAACAGGGTTTAGTCTATTAAGAAACTGCCAAATTGTGCTCCAAAGGGCTGTTCCATTAGCATTCCCATCAGCAATGAGTGAGCGTTCCTGTTGTTCCTTATCCTTACTAGGCATTGGTAGTGTAATTTTTGTTCAATTCTAATAGGTGTGTAGAGCATTGCTCTACTGTTTTAAATTGCATTTCCCAGTGATAAATGATGTTGAACACTGGTTGGTGCCTGTGGGTCAAAGGAGTAGGGCTCTGGCCCCATATGCCGAGGTGGTGGGTTCAAACCCAGCCCTGGCCAAAAACTGCGAAAAAAAAAAAAAAATGATGTTGAGCATCTTATCATATGCTTATTTGCTATCTATATATCTTCAGAACTTTTGTCCATTTTTTCATTGAGTTGCTTATTTTCTTACTGTTGAGTTTTAAGAGTTATATATTTTGTTACAAGTTCTTTTTTCTTTTCATTTGAAATATGACTCCAGGGCACAGACTGGAGACTGTCACCCTGGGTAAAGTGCCCTAGAGTCATATTTCACAGCAACCTCAAAGTCTTGGGTTTGAGCAGTCCTCCTACCTCAGCCTCCTGAGCAGTGGGGACTACAGGTGTCTGCCACAATGCCTGGCTAATTTTTCTATTTTTAGTAGATTTGGGGTCTTGCTCTTGCTCAGGCTGGTCTTAAACTCCTGAGCTCAAGGAATCCTGCTGCCTTGGCCTCCCAGAGTGCTAGGATTACAGGCATGGGCCACTGTGCCCTGCCTGCTTACAAGTTCTTTATCAGCTTTGTGAATGGCATATATTTCTCCTAGTGTGTGGCTTGCCTTTTTATTCTCATAACAGAGTGTTTCCAGAGTGGAAAATTTTAATTAAACCCAACATCAATTTTTACTTTTCTTGAATTTTGCTTTTCTTGGTGGTGGTATTTAAAATCTCATTAGAGTCATGGAGATTTTCTCTTAAAAGTTTTATAATTTAGCATTTATACTTAGGTCTGTGATCCATTTTGAGTTAATTTTTCTGTAAGGTCTAAAGATTTTTTTTTTTTTTTTAAATAGCAGCTTTATTGATATTTAATTCACATGCTATATAATTTATTCATTTCAATATACGATTCATTTGTTTTCAGGTATATTTATGAATGTGTTTAGTCACCACTACAGTCATTTTTAGAGCATTTTTCTTCACCTCAGAAATAAGCCCTATACCTTTTAACTATCATCTCAATATCCCCTCAGGCACTCCAACCCTAAGCAACCACTATATAGATTTGCCTATTCTGGATATTTCAGATAGATGGTATCTTACAACATGTGGCCTTCTGTGACTGACTTCTTTTTTTTTTTGTAGAGACAGAGTTTCTCTTTATCGCCCTTGGTAGAGTGTCGTGGCATCATAGCTCAAAGCAACCTCCAACTCCTGGGCTTAGGCAATTCTCTTGCCTCAGTCTCCTGAGTAGCTGGGACTACAGGCGCATGCCACAATGCCTGGCTATTTTTTTGTTGCAGTTTGGCTGGGGCCGGGTTTGAACCTGCCACCCTCGGTATATGGGGCCGGTGCCCTAGCCATTGAACCACAGGCGCCATCTGTGACTGACTTCTTTCACTAAGGATCATCCATGTTGTACTTTATTCCTTTTTATGGATTAATAATATCCTATTATATGGCTATACTATATTTTGTTCATTCATTAGTTGATAGGCATTTAGGTGGTTTCCACTTTGGGGCTATTTGAATAATTCTGCTATGGGTATTTTTGTACAAGTTTTTGTATGGATATATAACTTTATCTTGGGTATATAATCTATGAGTGGAATTGCTGTGTCATGTGGTAATTCAACTGTTTGAATAACTACCAGTCTGTTTTTTAGTGACTGCACTGTTTCACATTCTTTTCAGTGTTGTATTATGGCTTTTCCACATTCTTGCCAATACTTGCGATTATCTTACCTTTCTTTTTTTTTTGAGACAGTCTCACTTTGTCACCCTCGGTAGAATGCTGTGGCGTCACAGCTCACAGCGACCTCAAACTCTTGGGCTCAAGCCATTCTCTTGCCTCAGCTTCCCGCATAGCTGGAACTACAGGTGCCCGCTACAATGCCCGGCTATTTTTTGTTGCAGTTATCATTGTTGTTTAGCTGGCCTGGGCTAGGTTCAAACCCACCAGACTTGGTGTATGTGGCAGGCACCATAACCACGGTGCTATGGGCACTGAGCTGTCATTATCTTACTTTTAAAATTAGAGCTATCCTAGTGGGTGTAAAGTGGTAGCTGTCTCACTTTGTTTTGTGATGCTATAATAGAATACCTGAGAGTAGGTAATTTATAATGAATACAAATTTATTTTCTCATAGTTCTGGAGTCTTGGAAATTTAAGATCAAGGTGATGGCATCTGGCAGAAGGCAGAAGGACCAAAAGAGAACAACAGGTGGCTGAACTCATCCTTTGATAAGGGCACCGACCCTATTCCTGAGGACAGAGCCTTCCTGGCCTAATCAACTCTTAGAAGCCCCACCTCTTAATACTGTTACAATGGCAATTAAATTTCAACATGAGTTTGGAGAGGACAATAGTTTTAGCTCATTACAGTTTTGCTTTGCACTGTAATTTATCCTGATTGATGGCAAATGTTGTTGAAAACTTTTTCATGTTCTTTGTTCTTGTATATCTTCTTTGGAGATATGTCTATTCACATTTTTTGTCCATTTTTAAAAATTGGGCTGTTTGTCTTTTTATTATTGAGATGTAAGTGTTCTTTCTATATTCTATATGCAAGCCCATTACTGGGGTATTATTTGCAAATATTTTTTCTATTATATGGGTTGTTTTCTTACTTTCTTGATAGTGTTCTTTGAAGCACTGAAGTTTTTAATTCTGATGAAATCTAATTTATTTATTTATTCATGTTTGAAACAGGGTTTCACAGCAACCTCAAACTCTTGGGCTTAAGTGGTTCTCTTGCCTCAGCCTCCCAAGTAGCTGTGCCCACCACAATGCCTGGCTATTTTGTTGTTGTTGTCGTTGTTTAGCAGGTCAGGGCTGAGTTCGAACTTGCCAGGCTCAGTGTATGTGGCTGGCGCCCTAACCACTGAGCTATGGGTGAGCCTAATTTATTTTTTCTTGTCTCTCTTGTGCTTTTGGTGTCATGTCTAAAAATCCATTGCCAAATCAAAGTCATGAAGATTTACCTACAGGTAATAGGTAATAGTTTTAGCTTTTTCACTTAGGTCTTTGAGTTAATTTTTGCATATGGTGTGAGGTAAGGATCCAACTTCATTTTTTCTGTTCTAGTGTTGGAAGTAGGGACAATCTTTCTGGGTGACATTACCACTTTATATTTATTTATTTTTGAGACAGAGTCTCACTCTTTCACCCTGGGTAGAGTTCCACGGCTTCGTAGCTTACAGCAACCTCAACTCTTGGGCTCACGAAATCCTCTTTGCCTCAGCCTCCCAAGTAGCTGGGAGGGACTACAGGTACCCACCATACTGCCCAGCTAATTTTTGTCTTGTTAGTAGAGATAGGGTTTCAGTGTTGCTCAGGCTAGTCTCTAACTCCTGACTGCAAGCAATCCACCCACCTTGGCCTCTCAGATTGGCTAGGATTACAGGTGTGAGCCACTGCCCCTAGCCAACATCATTGCTTTAGAAGCTGAGTGCTTGGTAGAGACGGGCAGAAGTCTCAGTTCTGTTGGTTTGCCTCTTTATGAGACAGGACCAAGGGTGATCAGGGACCCAGAATTCTCAGTGGTATTGTGGCCAGGTACAGCCTCTATCCCATGGAGCTAGTGGCTGGGGAAAAGAAGAGAACCTCCACCTCTCTGCCACACTTGCCTCCAGCAATATGTGGTTGCGGGGCAGGACAACAAATGCCGATGTCCTGTCCCTCCCTGGAAGATAACTCTCCCGCTGGAACTCCCCGTCAGACTCAGGAGAGCCCTGTGTTTTTGGCTATACCAGTGTGGAGTGGAATTTCCCTCTCTTATCTGGAAGCTGGGAGGGTAGGAGAAGTCTTGAATCAAATAACACAGACCCCTTTTCTTACTAAGTCTTAGTGGATTCTTTCTTTTTGAGACAGAATCTCATTGTCACTCTCAGTAGAGTGCCATGGTGTCACAGCTCATAGCAACCTCAAACTCTTAGGCTTAAGTGATTCTTTTGCCTCAGCCTCCCAGTAGCTGGGACTATAGGTGCCCTCCACAATGCCTGGCTATTTTTTTGTTATTGTTGTCATTGTTGTTTAGCAGGTGCTGACTAGGTTCTAACCCACCAGCCCGGGTGCATTTGGCCAGCGCCCTAACTACTGCACTGAGCACAGTTTTTTTTTTTTTTTTGAGACAGTCTCAAGATGTTGCCCTGGGTAAAGTGCTGTGATATCATAGCTCACAGAAACCTCCAACTCTTGGGCTCAAGCCATCCTCTTACCTCAGTTTTTCTATTTTTAGTAGAGACGGGGTCTTGCTTTTGCTCAGGCTGGTCTTGAACTCGTGAGCTCAAGCTGTCTACCCACCTCGGCCTCCCAGAGTGCTAGGCTTACAGGCGTGAGCCACCAAGCCCTGCTAGACTTTCTTGAATGAATGTAATCCATTTGCCGTGTATCCTTAGGACCATTTCTAGAATTTAACTGGTTGTGTGTGTGTTTTAATAATTTTCACCAGTTTTAGTCTGGAGTTAAGAGGTCCTGTGCTGTTGTGCATCTGTGGATTCTGTTTAGATAAATCAATGTCACTGAGATTGTGGGCAGTAGAAAACCAGACAATTGGAATTCCAGTGCCCACATAATAATTCATTCTATGAACTAAAATATGAATTGGAACTAAAGCAGAGAGTTCTGGATTGTTAGACATACCATTACCCATAAACTCCCTAGGGTATCTATTATACGTAAGAAATAGGAATAGAAGACAAAAAGCTAAAAATATATTATGAAAATTAGGAGATTTAAACCCATGCAGCCTATGTTAAGTGCCCAGAGAATAACTGCTCCAGTTTTTCAGGAACATGAGAACTATCCAGGGCTGGAGTGGTCAGGGAAGATTTCTGTGGAGAAGAGTGAGCTAGATTTCTTTGGAGGAAAAGGAGGATTCTCCGGGAGGGCATATACCAAGGCAGAGCTGCTGAAGTGGGGATTGTATTTGGTATTTGCCAACTTGCTGGAAGGTCTGTAGAGTGAGAACAAGTTGGAGAAATGAGGTGGTGGTTGCCCAGAAGAGAGGGGGTATTTTTGGTTATTGGGCCATGAAGTTTGGACCTCATCTTAGGGAAGAGTGATTTGGGCAAAAGAAATTTTAGCAAAATAGCTTTTCCTGTGGTGGATTGAGGGGATGAAGTCCTGTGTAGGTGCACAGGCCAGGAAGCCCAAGGCAAGAAGATTGTAACACTGGAACAAAAAGTTTCCATTAAGTGAAGGGGTAAGAATGGAAATGAAGTGTCTGGCGGATGGAAAAATATAGTAAATAAGGACCTCAGTAATGCCAAGCAATTGTTAAAACAAATGTTTCCATAAAGAAATGAAATAAAATCCTAGAATGCAAGGTGAGATAGGCTGACTTAGAGATTTGAGATACTATGTATATTTTAATGATGAAATTCTCCTTCCCTAACTATAGTTAAAAGCAGTCTATTTTTTAATTTGCCTATTTGGTCTTGGGTCCGCTGATTACTTGAACTTCTTCCTCTTCACAATCCTCGTTTTTAATTTGATTGCAGATTAATTTGTACTTGAAGGGGAAAACCAACAGCAAAGGTTGTGTATGGTTTCAAGGATGAGGCTCTTCCCTGGAAACAGCTATCCGTGTCAGGAAGCGGGGCACGTGCTCAACTCTTGCTTTTTAGAGGTCTACCGTGACCTTCACAACTCCTTAGGACACGTCGGTCTCTGGCTGGGCACGGTCTCCCGTCAGACTCAGGCTGGCGGGATTTCCCACGGCTGCCTCGGTGTGTGTGTGACTCGCAGCTCTGAGGGTAGAGCTGCCAAAACAGTTCAAAAACACGGACAAAAAGCAAACCAGGAAATCTCATGCGTTACCACAGGGTGCTGTGAGCGAAGGCGCGGAAGGTCGGCTCTGTTCTTCCCCGTTTAAAATTCCAGTGCAGCAAACCCAGCTCTCGCAGCCGCTGGGTTCTTCCCACTCCCGCCACACTGCACCAGCTTCCCTCCCCAAGTCCTGATTCATGAACCGTGCCACCTTTGTCTCATTTTAAACTGTGCAGACTATTTTAGTCCTCCCACCCCCATCCCAGATTCCTCCCTTCATCCTCTGGAAGGCTCTGCTGTGAGGCGCTCGCTAGGTGGGAGAGCGCTGCTCCCGCTCGGCGCAGGTCGGCGACATCCCCCGGAGCCCCCTCCCTCCCCGGGACCCCGCCGCGGCCGCGGGGGAGGCGCCTCGGTCCCGTCGCGCTCTGCGAAGCGCGGGCAGGGAGCCCGGGAGCCGGGTGGGGAGTCCCGCCGCCCTCCCCTCCGCCCGCGGCCGGCCTCGCGGGCCAGCTCGCCCTCCGCCCTCCGCCCACCGCGCACCGGCCGGCCATGCGGCGGCGTTGAACCATGTCCTCCTCCTACGCCAAGAACGGGACGGGCGACGGGCCGCACTCCCCCACCGCGCAGGTGCCGCCCCCTCCTCCTCCTTCCCCGGACCTCCTCCGTCCGCGAAAGCCCCGCCTTCGTGCCGGGCGCGCAGGGGGCCCCGGGTCTAGGCAGGCGGCCCCGCTCCCCTGCCCCTCCTCCGCCTCCTTTCTCCTCCGCCCCTCCTCTTTCTCCTCCTTCCCCTCTCCTCCTCCTCCTCTCCTTCCTCTGGGTCTCTGCGCTCCCGCTCCGGAGCCCGCAGCCTCCCGCAGCCGATGCCGGGGACTCGGACCCCGCAGCCCGAGAGCCTTTGTTAATGGATGTGGTGGGTGCTCGCGGGCTGCTCCTCGCGGGCTGCTTCTCGGCCGTCGAGGCTTGCAGTGGGTGGGGTGTGGGTCGGGGCTGTGTTTGGGAGTCGCGGAGGAGACTTGGGTGCGGGCCCTGGGGGACCCCGGGGAGCTGGTCCAGAGGCGGACCCCGCTCCACGCTGCGGTCCTCACCGGCTTCTTTCTGGCCCCGTGTGTCGAGTCCAGGTGGCCCGAGGCACCACAACGCGGAGGAGCAGGTTGAAAAGGTCCGATGGCAGTACCACTTCGACCAGCTTCATCCTCAGACAGGTAGGAGGCGGCGGCGGGAGAGCGGGAGGGGAGCGGGCCGAGCGCGGCTCCCACGCGCGGGAGCGCAGGGTCCCGGGTTCCGTCCCCGCGCGCGCCTGTCCTCCATCCCCGGCTCCCGACGTGTTCGGGGGCCGGTGTCTCCGCGCCACCGTGGGAGTTAGTTTCAGCGAGTGGACACAGGTCGGCGGGGACCCGGCTTAGGTCAAAGACACTGAATTTAACTGCTGGAAATATTTCTGGTTACACCTTCGGGGCGTGGAGAAACGTCTTGAAGTATTGTAACGACTTAGAGTAACTGACCCCCAGGGACCTGGTTGGATTCGGGTTGAGAGTTAGCGATTTCTTCTATTTTGTCCTATATTGAATATTCCTCTCCTTCCGAATCTTGGGAAGGTCTATGAGCTCTGGCCAAAAGAAAGATACTTTGAGCTGAAAGTTTGATTTCACTTTGGGACCGCTTCTTTGAGTCTCTTAATTTAGGGAAAGCCGGAGGGACAAGCGGAAAGCCGGCGCTGCGTTCCCGGGGTCTGGGTGGCACTGTGCTTGATGTTTGTTTGCTCAGCGCTTGCTGCCTTCTGCCTGGTTCCAGGGCGAGTTATTTGGGCTCAGGACGCTGGTAACGCTGAATGTTCAGGTGCCTTTCACCTTGACACGGGAAATGGGTCCTCAGTTTTTGTACTGTCCATGTGCTGCTAATGAAACCACCCCTAGCTGCTGGGTGCTAGAGAGAGAGAAATGTGAAAGTAAGTCATCTTGATCTCTCTTTGGAACAGACACTGCGTGTGTGTGTGTGTGTGTGTGTGTGTGCGCGCGCGCGTGCCTGTGACCTAGGAAGACTTTGGTCATCACACTAAGCAGCTCTTATCCCAGGTTCTGCTGTGGGCTTCTGGAGTGACCTTGAGAATTCTTTTCCCTCTAGGTCATTCAGCGCATGGTATGGTTGTTTCTAACCTATGATGGCAGCCCTGATGTGTTTCTTTAATGATTTTCAACATATCATATCAGTTTATACATATCAATGACACATGGGCTTTAGATTCAAAATTGGACTCAGATCTCTCCTAAGGGTTATAAAACATATTTAGGTGATATTTATTATGCAGAATTTCACTTTCTGCAGGAACAAATTATGCTACTACACTTTAAATCAGTGAGCACCAAGCGTGTGCATTATTAAAATAAATACATTTTGGATTCTGAATTCATTCTATCCCCTTTGCAATGCTCAGATTATTTATGTATTTGATAAGGCAGATGAAGTTTTCATCTTGGAAACATTTTTGAGTTATGCAACTGTTTGAAATCTTGCTGGTGTTTATTTTGTAGGTGCCTATTTTTGGTAGTTTTATTGCTGCAAATTCTTGGAAATACTAAGTATATAGCGAACCGTTTGACTAAAACTTTTGAGTTCATCTACACCACCACTGAACTAATGCTTTATTCTTCTAAACACAAACAAAACAATATTCTTTCTAATATTCCTATTATTTCCTCAGTTTATGCCTATACTTAATTGAGAAAATGTATATATAAGTTTTTATAAAATGTGCTTCTATGCATTGGCTTAAAAAATGTGAGCAGTATTGGATGCTAAATACTTTGGGGAATAATTTGAACCAATGTAGATTTTGGAATAAATATATCTTATAAATCTATCTGAAAGTAGAATTCATTGGCTTGATAAAATGGTTAATTTAAATTCAGGAGTTAAATACAATTACAATTAACTCCTGAATTTGAATTATACCATTTTATCAAGCCAATGAATTATATATTATATAATACGTGCACAATTTTCCTATTTTTTGGTACAAAAATAGTACCTAATTTTTGTGAGTATTTTATAGCTCAGTGAGTATCCTACATGTGATCTCATTTAAATGACATCATATAGGCTTCTATAATGGCTACAATAAAAATAACTGAGAGATTTATATTTCTTTGATGAGATGAAAAGTGTTTGCAAGTGGAATTTAGCAGTATCTTTGGAATAAAATTAAATTTTGTACCCAAATGCCAAAAAATATTTTTCAAAAATGGACAGCAGATGTTTATGTTAATAGAGCTTCATTATTTATAAAATAACCGGCGGTGATTTATTTATATTTGAATTCTTGATACATTACAGTGATTGAATTTCTTGGTGCTATGAAGATTGTAAGGACAGCAATAAAAATAATTTTGCTCATTTCTTTGTCATATCATTTGCAAATACATGAAGGAAAAACTTTCACTTAAAAAAACTGATGTTTGACATTGGATGGGGAAGGACAGGGGACAGTTGGCAAACCATCCAAGAAAACAATATTTGTTCTTTGAGCCAGTTAAATTGTTCCGGTGTTTGTGTGTGTACGTGTACAGATACAGGGTGTCCATAAGTTCATGTGCGATTTAAAATAGTGTGCAATTTAAAATGTAGTATGTGTGTATACAAACTAATAAGGAGTGCTTGTCTGCATTCTTAAGACTCTTGCTCTCAAAGTCCCTCAAGCATCTTTGACCTTGTTTCCCAGTCTACACAATTGCTGGCCTCCACAATTTAGGAAGGATGGAGGTTTTGGAATGAATCCAGGGAACGACTAAATGGCTTCTTTTAGGAAAAGTGAGAAGACGAAGTATTTTGCCACTGAAAAGAAAGCAAACTAGGGGTGACCCAGAAATGATCTTCAAAGTATACACAGTGGCATCTTTGGAAATGTGATGATATTCTTCCTCTTCATGGAAGATGAAACTCAAGAATTGGCTAAATTAGAAGGGAATGATGTTTTACAGCAAGACGTTCCTCAGAGTGTTGGTATCGCTGGAAGGGATTCCCAAATGAAGCTATAGAATTTTCTCCCAGGAATTCCCTTCATATAGGCTATTTATGAATGAACTATTTATTCATGTTTCAATTTTTTAGGAACACTTAAGTACTTGCTGTGTGCCCCGCACTGTGTTGTAGGGGAAGAATGAAAAGATGAAAGAAACACTGCCCTATACACAAAGATCTTATAATCTATGGAGGCAGTGGTGTATGCAGACAATACAGTGAAAAGTAGCAAGGAGGAGGTGGATGCACAACATGACTGTGTGTGCTGAGTATGTCACTGGACACACAGTTTATGTAGCACTCCAAGTCAGTCCTGGTCCCACTGGGCTTTGAAGAGAAAATCTGATCAGAGGAGGGTTAGTTTGTTGACCTCCTCTTGTTAAGTCTGTCCTTATAAGTCTTACATGGCTTGGCCTCTGCCTGCTTCTAGCTTCATGTTGAGCCATGATCCCTTAGTTCTGGTTGCAGAGTTTGAACACACCATCCTCCCTCTTGCCACATGCACTTTGCATATGCTGAGCCCACCCTGTAGATGCCTCTTGCTCTTCCTTCTGCCTAGTAAACTTTTAATTTCTCTTGACATCAGGGAGTTTAGTCTTCGCTTCCTTTTCTGATCTTGATAGGGTTAGTTCCCCAACGAGGGGCTCCCAGAGTACCTTATGCTACTTTTCAATAGCACCACCACTGTTATTTAACATATACTTAGATTTCTCTGTTAATGTCTTTCTCCGTATCCAGAAAATGAGTTCCACGAGGGCAGAGACATGTCTGCACTTGATTTTCTTAGTATCCTTAGCATCTAGCATAGTATATATTCAATAAATGGTCATTTGAATGAATGAAGGCGTGAATGGAGTATTAATGACATATTTTAGCTATGAGGTTGTACTCCAACATTAAATGATTCGTTTAATGGGGGAGAAATCACCCCCCCCAGAAAAACTCCTCCAAACTTAGTGGCTTAAAACATTTTTTAAATTTCTGTACACTGATCAGACAGTTTTGCTTCACATGATGTTGTCTGGACACTTGAGGCTGAAAGGTCCAAAATAGCCTCACACGTGTGGTTGGAAGTTGGTGCTGGCTGCTGGCTGAGAATTTAATTAGAGCTTTTGGCAAGAGGCTTAATTTTGTTCCACCTGGGCCTCTCAAGATGGTTGCTTGAGCTTCCTAATAAAATGGTAGCTGAGTTCCAAGAAGGAGCATCCCAAGAAGCAAAGGGGGAAGCTGCAGCTCTCCTAAGACTAAGTTTCAAAAGCTGTGTGACACCACCTGTTCTGCAGTCTCTAAGTCAAATGGATCTAAGGGTCTTCCCAGTTTTAAGTTGAGAGAAAATAGATTAGCTTTTGATGAGGTGTGACAAGGTCACATTATAAAAGAGCAAGTAGATTAAAAAAAAAAAAGACATGACAAAACAAAACAAAAAACTGAAATCACAGTAAGATTCGGTGTTAAATAATGGTACAAATGGAGGAATTTAAAGATGACTCAATTTGTATAGTAAACTAAAGGAAAAGTATATGTTCATTTCAATAGATGCCAGAAAAGTATTTGACAAATTTTACACATTTTATAAGTTAAGAATAGAAGGAAGCTCCCTGAATCTAATAAAAATTATCTACTAAAATCTCACAGCAAGCATTATATTGATCAGAGAAACTAGAAATTACATGTGCATTCAGTGATCACTAAGTGAATAAATAATGGTGCAGTAATCCTTATTAATCCAGAATTTCTTTCGATAGTTTCAGTTATCTGAGGTCAAGATTGGAAAATGGCTGAGTATAGTATAATAAGATATTGAGAGAGAGAGAGAAAGAAAAGCTATATTTTGTGTAACTTTTATTTATATGTTGTTAAATGATATTTGTATATTGTTAAAATTGTTTTTTATTATTATAGTTATTGTTAATCTCTTATTGTGTTTATACATTAAACTTCATCACAGGTATATGTGTATAGGAAAAAAAAAACACAGTATGCATTGAGTTGGGTAGTATCTGCAGTTTCTGACATGTACTAGGGGGTCTTGGAATGAATCCCCTGTGGATAAGAGGTGCTGCTATGCAGAGTACTATTTAGCTATTAAAGAAAAAAATGAAGTGGATCTGCATGTAATGATATGGAAATGAATTTAAGACATTTGCTTGAAATGAATTCAAGAGAAAAGAATAAGTTATAGAATAATATATAATAATACTTCATTTAAAAAAGAGCATGTTCAGTGGAAGATAAGGTTGCAGCCATCTTTGGAACCATTTACCTTAGAATAAGGAAGTTATATTTTTTAAGATGTGCTAATCAGACGATCGTTACAATAATTCAATGAACCCACACTATATTTAGAGCTCTAAAACATACTCAGATTCTAAGTTGATACTATAATAAAACAAGTTGGCAAACAGACTCTTTGGGTTATAATTTGAACGCTAGTTATAAACGTGTTTCTCCCATGAAATGCAAATTCATCAACAGAAGGTAGATGCTTTGTGTGTTGCTCTAAGAATAATCATATGCCTAGAGGCATGTATATATGCAAAATTCATCCATAAGTTTAGAATCACTGAATTTTAGAACAGGAAGAGAGTGCAGGAAGAAAATAAGTTTAGTCTCTCATTTCAGATGAATAAAACCTAGCCCCAAGGACATAAAGGTCACAACAGTGGATAGTGGTAGAACTGAGATAGGGAGCCTGGCTCAGACTCTACTAGTTTTTTCATCGCAGCCCACTTTATCCCTAAATAATCAAGCCAGACACACAAATTCATGTAGATGTGGATACGTGAAGGGACATATGGAGCATATGCCTTTTAGATTCTGGAAATGTTCTTAATCTTTAGGGTTGCTATGAAGAACAAAGCATCAGTTGAAGAACTTGGAGACTATAGTTTCTTTCCAGTTCTATCATGGATGGAATTTTTGTTTGCCTGGTTCATAGTCTCCTGCCAGTTCTTCTCATTGGTGGGGCCACTGACCTGGGAGCCTGGGAAACAGCCTGCTGGCCATGGCCCCCTGGGATGGAGAACAGAGCAGGGGAAGGCAGAAGGGGAGAGTGGATCAAGCACTGGCAGGACCATTTTTATATGTTAACCACTTGGAAAACAATAGTGAATTATTTCATCAGCAAATTGGAAGTGTTTATTTGCTCTATAAGTAGAATTTCCTTGCTAAATGGTATAGTTACATTGAACTTTCAGACAAAGTTTACACGTACATCCTTTGTGAATTTTTTATGGAATGAATCTTTACAGATTGAGGTCTGATAGAGAAAGAACTCTTTTGGCAAACTATGCTTTTTTCTTGCTTTTGGTCTTGAGTAAATTGAACTGGATTTATAAGTCTCCCCACTGAGAAATCTAGTTACAGGGCAGGTAACTAGTTAACGAGTCATTTTTAATATTCTTATCTCTGAATCTCAGTTTTTGGTGCACAGAGTTGCCTAAATTTAATTTCTGTAGAATAAAGAACTATATATCCTTCAGTTTAGAAAGGTAAGATTTTATAGAAACATCCATAATAGATTGTTTACTGCCTTCATATTAGTATTGAGTATATTGGATTTTTGCTTTTCCATTCTTGTGATACTTTACTAAGAAGAATGTGTTTCTTTTCCATCCAGGTTAATACAAAAGCTGTAAAGTACGTCTCTTTTTAATGGCTGAATAGTATTCCATGGTATACATATACCACAGCTTGGTAATCCTTGGTTGGTGGGCATTTAGGTTGTTTCCTCATTTTGGCAATTGTAAATTGAGCTGTGATAGGTGGAGCCTGTAGGTCAGTGGGTAGGGCACTGGCCACATGCACCAGGGCGTGCGGATTCAAACCCAGCCAGGCCTGCTAAAACAGGCTGATGGGCATTGCTGTGGGTGCCTGTAGTCCCAGCTACTTGGGAGGCTGAGGCAAGAGAATCACTTAAGCCCAAGAGTTTGAGGTTGCTGTGAGCTGTGATGCCATAGCACTCTAACAAGGGTAACATAGTGAGACTGTCTCAAAAAAAAAAAAAAAAATTCAGCTGTGATAAACAGTCTAGTGCAAATGTCCTTAAGATAAAATTGTTTTTTAAAAATCTAATATGTGCCTACATAAGAGAAAAACTCAAATAAATTCAAGGTTGGGGTGGGGAAGTAAGGGAGCAGGGAGAGGGGAGAAGGGTGATGGGAGTGTTCCCACTTAATGGGCACAATTTTAGGGTGTATGGCATACCTTTTGGGGATGGAACACAATTATAAGAGGCACTCTACTTAACAAATGCATACATTGTAACCTAATTCTTTGGATTCTTAAATTAACTTGAAACAATAATAATAATAAAAAAGAAACGTCAATTTGGATGCAAGTTTTTTTTTTTTTTTTTTTTTTTTGCAGTTTTTGGCTGGGGCTGAGTTTGAACCTGCCACCTCCAGCATATGGGGCTGGTGCCCTACTCCTTTCAGCCACAGGTGCTGCCTGGATGCAAGTTTTTATCTTTCTAGAAAATTATAGGAAACTGTGTGGAAATGTAAGCTCTCCTTAAGTACTCCACTTGCTGCCCAGACAGGGTCATCCTGGGTATCAAGGAGGAGATACTCCTTCAACGAGGGAGGAAGCAAGGAGAACAGCGAGGCATGCAGATCCAAAACGGCAGGGCCCAGTCTCTGGGTTAGTCTTAACTCAGTGGGTTTCCCTGGACTGATCAAATCTGTGTCAAGCTCATCATGGCTGGCTGTAGTCGTGGCATTGTCCAAGTGCATCTTCCTCAAAGATTGTCCCTTTCTTTATCTCAGCTCTGAAGCTCAGATTCAGACCAAAGTACAAGCCCTAACCAGGGCGAGTAGATTGCAACGCAGTCAGATTCACTGAGGACCCCAGGCAATGTGTGCAGGTGTGTGGGGAGCGAGTGTGCAGGCCGTATTCTGCTCTGCGCTCTCTGGGCTTGGCCTCTGCGTGCTTTTTGCTGCGTTTTGGAGCAGGGTGCTTACCAGAACAGAGCCATCCTCTCTGCTTGCTTCCCCATGCTGGGTCTTTCCAGCCAGAGTATGTGTGTGCAGAGAATGTGTCACAGGTCCTTTGGTGGGGTGTGTCTGGTGCAGGCCCAGCCTCTGGACTCTGTTCACTTCTGTGAATATTGTTGCACAGATATTTCCTCTGTGGGCGGTGGCATGACAAAGTTTACAAAGCCCTGCTTCACCCACCCCCAGGCACGTACACTCTCTTTTTTATATCTCTCCAAATGAGAATCCCCAACATACCCCCATAAAAATGCATTCTGGTTTAAGCAGTTGGTATTGCCCTACCTTCATGCAGTTACACATTCTTCTATTTCACCAGCCAAGGCGACAATAAAGTGAAATACAGTACTCTTCATTCTACATAAATTCCCAACTTGATGATACAGACACACATGAGGAATTTCACAGGTATTTAACCATGTGTACTGTGGGGAAGGAGGACTGGAAATGGAAGCCTGATTAGTGATAAGTCTAATGATAGATTCAATTTTAAGGGAATACTATAGTTTTATTGCTTTTAAGTAACAGTAATGACCAGCTGTGTGCTATTCAACGTGCCTCCAGAAATAGATAAGGCTGATGTGTTAATCCATACCTGGCTTGAATATCAGCTATGCTTTGAAATTCCTTAAAGATCTCATTTTAACTAGAGTAAGTATGCCCCTCTGTAAACTTTTCCACTTTTTTCTTTCATATATCTTTTCTTATGAGAAGTGTAACCAGAGGAGCGGTAATTACTTGAATCTGAAGGGATGGCATTCAGTATTTGTACTTTGTGTACTGAAAACATTAATTAGGTGAGGGACTGTAAAACTAACTTGATAGCTACTGAACCTTTCTGGTCATTTCCCTCTACCATTTAGATCACAAATCAGGTCTATTTTATTTCTTATTTTATATTTTTCTCTGTTGATGGATGTGTCTTTTTCCAGGGTTGTAGTTTAATTGCAAAAGTAGTATTTGTTCAAGGAGGAATTATTTTGGAAACATAAATTTGAAAAGGTATGCATTTTTCTGGGCTGTCAGAATCACTAGAGATGGTTAACTGTTGTAGTGTTCACTATGGCCATATATTAGGGTGATATTTTAAAATTTCTTATGGAAAATTTTTTAGCAGTTTCTTTTTCTGATTTTTTTTTTTTTTTTTTTTCCTTAAGAGACGGGGTCTCTGTCTCCCAGGCTGGAGTGCAGTGGTGTATTCACAGCTTACTGTATGCAACTTGAACTCTTGGCCTCAAGTGATTCTCCCAGCCCAGCCTTCCAAGTTGTTGGGATTACAGGCGTGAGCCACTGCACCTGACTGACTTCTTTTTTAGTATAAGAAAAACCCAGAAGTAATGCAGGTGCATAGTAACTTGTGCAGATAAATTAAGCACCCCCTCTACTTCTTACAACTGAAATCCTGGTGTGGTTTACAATTAGACAGGTGGGTAAAATAATTATTGTTATGGTTAAAATGATAATGGGCATTGTATTTGTCCTTTGAGTGTTGAGCAGAAAGGAGGAAGGTATCAGGAATATGTGAGTGTTGAGCAGAAAGGAGGAAGGTATCAGGAATATCATAGTCTAACATTTTCATTGCCCCTCAGAGAAACCTGTCCCCATTAGCAGTCATTCCCATCCTCCTTCCCACCTAGAAAGACCTAGAAATCCAGTAATTTACTCTCCATCTCTATAGATTTGCCTATTCTGGATTTTCATATGTATGGAATCATATAATGATATGTGATCTTTTGTGAGTGACTTCAAATTTTTTCATTAACATATTCTTTATGCCACTCCAAAGGAGTTCCATCGTAGTCCTTGTTCTAAATGTGCACATGTAGGCCTATGTGTAGAAATAGATTTGCTCTTCCTTACATAGATGTCCGAGATAGCGTTTCAAGATGCAGTGTGGAAAGAGGTAGATCATATTTATACTTCTTGTGGAATTGCAGTCTCAGGTCAGAGGGCTGAATTTTATTTTGCCAAACTATTTGAACTGTATGGAAATCAAGAAATCATCAGGATTGAACAAGATTGAGTGGGTTCTCATCTATAGAGGGAGGTGGTTTATTTCATAGGATGTAATCGCAGGATTAAAGAAGAATATCTGAGCAGTATAAATGGTTATTGCCATAATTTCAATAACTTTTAATGATAGAAATGCCTTGAGTCTTTACAATTTAAAAGAGCTACTTTTATTTTATCTAGATGTTCGTAATAACTCAGCTTTGGTAAGTATAATATTGTTGAGAAATACAATTAAGGGGAAAGCAGAGTGCTTGAGTCTCAAGCTAAGTAGAATATTTATGGGAATTATTTGGTTTATAAAAGTGTACCCTCTCTGTGACAGGTGCTGCTCCATTATATTTGAGTACTTCCCTGGGGGACAAAAGTCAATTATCAACATAGTCGTGTGGGAGAGAAATAGGTCAGCTGCAAACATTCTTTGCTAATTTCAGAAAGCTTGAGGGGTGATTTAGTTTGGGGATTTGTTTTATTCTTTTGGTCTCTGTGCTGAGGACTCTGGTAGGGAAGGTTTTTATTTGGTATTGTGTTAGGACTGCGAGTAGCAAAGCCTTTGGAATAGTGAGAGAAAAATCCTTGCTTGCAAAGATTGCAAGGAAAGCGCTATCTTTTGTTTGTCTATTAAGTAAGTATCAAAGGAAATTTCGTACAGTTAAAGAAATGGTGAATTCTCTCAGCAAAGATTTTCTCAGTTTAAAAAGACCTTTAAGGGAATTAACATAACATCATTTTTCCCTAGCAGTGGCTAATAGTTTACATCTGCTTTGGCTTCCTCATTTAAAGAGCCCATACCTGGAATTCTGAACCTTGACAATTACCATATTCTTTTGCCTAGAAAGAAAAGGGCTAGATAACAGGAAGAACTGCCCTCACCACATTAAAAATTATTGTTTGTATATAAAAAAGGGGGGGAAATGCAGCAGCCCGTACAGCCGATGGCTAGGAGGGGTGAGAGTTATAAGAAATACCTGTGTAGCTCAATAATGGAACACCTTGGTGGAAAGGGCCTGGAGAGGATTAGGCTGGAGGAGAAGGCAGTCAGGAGCATGCGCATTCTATCACGGACCCGCTGACTCTGACTCTGTCTCCTCTTCTGCCTGCAGAACGCCAGCACTGCGTCTCTCTGCTGAAGATCACTAAGCTCTACTAAAGACAGATCTGTCTTTCTAAGAAGACTGCTTTACTCTCTCTAAGAGAGCTCGTGAGATGAGAGCAGTGGTGAATTGGCAGTCTCTATACCTGTGGTGTTGAGGCACAAGATCAGCCTTACACTCTCTCTCTCTAGCTAAAGTAGATAGCCCTCATGCACCTAACAGACCTGAGCAAGGTAACTTAGCGGTCCACGTCCAGAACCTAGTTAAGCAGGACCCGAGACCTAGCCAGTCCTGGGCCCTGACAAGTGGTGTTAGGAATGAGATGTGACAGTATTGGTTGTCCTACTCATTTACGTAATGTAATGTAATTTTTTTTGATCTTGTAAAATGAAAATTAAGCCATATAATATATTTTTATTTAGTTTTATTACTATTATTATTATATATATGTTTTGAGACAGCACCTGGGTAGAGTGCTCTGGTGTCATAGCTCACAGCAACCTCAAACTCTTGGGCTCAAGCCATCCTCTTGCTTCAGCCTCTCAAGTAGCTGGGACTACAGGTGCCCCCAACAATGCCTGGCTATTTTTAGTAGAGATAGGGTCTTGCTCTTGCTCAGGCTGGTCTTGAACTCCTGAGCTCAAGTCATCCACCTGCCTCTCAGAGTGATGGGATTTGCTAGGATTACAGGCATGAGCCACCACACCTGACCCCGTATAATATATTTTTAAATACTATGTCAAATCTGCTTTGAAAGAGTAATGTGCACCCTGCTATTATTATTATTATTATTATTAGTTATTTCTACATTAGCAGAGACCCTTAGGGTTTAAACTAATCCAGGAAAATGCAAATGTCATAACTCCAAGTATTTTATTTACACTAACATTTCTACAAGAAAATAAAGTGCTAATTACAACATAAATATGCTTTCTGACAATTATGCTTTTTTTATTCTCTAATAAATGTATCATAAAATTTACTTTTATTATTTAACATTTTAAAGTTGAATAGTATTAAGTAGATTCACTTATTTTTTTTGGTTTGTTTTTAATGGATGTGGCAGAGCATTTAAAAAGGCAGTGCAGGCAGGCAAAACTTGGATATATCCAACTTACAAATATGCCCCCCAAATCAACCATTATCCAGGCCTACCTTACAACTGTGGCATTGTTTAAAGCAATAATAGCAAAAAAACAAAAAACAAAAAAACACAACAACAACAAAACCCCAAAACCCTAAAAAACAAAACTGCAGACCTTAGAGTGTTTCACTGAGGCGTGGGCTCTGAAGGGAACCAGGTAGGAGGAGGCTGGGGCTCCCTGGAGCCTGGTGGGGCCCTCAGAGCAGGGAAGGACAGGTGGGGACAAGTGGGCGTCAGGCCTCACAGGGGTCCTGCCCCCAGATACCTGTCTCACACTGCCTGACTGCTTTTCTTTCTCCTCTGCTGTCTAAAATTCAAACAGTTCCAAGATGATTTGGGTTAACAAGCAGCCTATTTTAAAAATATAAATGTTCCCACGAGTCTTCTGAGGCTCTATTCATTCAAGCGTTCTGGTAATTTGACTTATTGCTTACAAGTGTGCTCATTTTCCCATCTAACAGAACCTACCATGGCAAAGCAGACACACTCCCAAACAGCGGTCCCACCTCCCTGGGCCCTCTGGCTCTTCCTTATGCTGTCTCCCTGAATTCCACTTTTAGCAGAGCCTACCACGACAAATTAGACACACTCCTGAACTATGTCCCCATCTCCCTGGACCCACTGGCCCTTCCACGCCATGTCTCCCTGACTTCCGCTCTGGCTCTGCCTGCTGAAGCCACATGTCCCCAGACCGGGGCTCATCCCCTGGCTTCTTCCCTGCACCCCCCATCACGCCACTCCTCCTTACAGTGGCCTCCCCTTTTCCACTTGATGATAATCATTCCACCTGGCAAAGCCCCTCTTAAACTTTCTCCTCCACAAAGCTCTCTAATGTGGTGCCAGGCCTACTTCTCTTGCGTGGCCCTGACACTCAGTTTTGATGGTTCACATATTAAATTCTGCTTTGTGCAATTGGAATGTCCACATGTCTCACCAGCCTGTGGGGCTGCACTGACATTACCACTCCTACCACGTGGGAAGGGGGACGGAGGAGCCAGAGAAGAAGTTGTAGTGTATCAGCATTTTGTTTGCTCACCTTTCCTGCCTGGAGATATAGGACCTCAGTACCTTGTCCCCTAACAGCTTGCCCATTGTTTTTGTGGGTTCAGGGGGCTGTCTTATGCATGCCCAGAGCTCCATTCCCTTTTGGTGTCTGCTGCCATAGCATTTTTTTTTTTTGGAGACAGAGTCTCATTTTGTTGCCCTTGGTAGTGTGCTGCGGTGTCATAGCTCACAGACACCTCAAAATCCTGGGCTCAAGTGATCCTCTTGTCTTAGCCTTCTGAGTAGCTAGGACTACAGGCGCCTACCACAATGCTCGGCTATTTTTCAGAGACAGGGTCTCGCTCTTGCTCAGGCTGGTCTCGAACCTGTGAGCTCAGGCAATCCGCCCTCACTGGGCTTCCAGAGTGCTAGGATTACAGGCGAGAGCGGGCCTCCCCGGCCTAGCCACAAGCCTTTGAATAGGCTTCTTTCTCCTGTTGTAATTGTTCTGCTTTCCTTTGTGAGAACATGACTGTTCCTTCTAACTAAGATGCTATTTCTCAGCACGATACTTTTCAGCCTCCTTGGACAAGCTGTGTTCCAGTCTGCAACTCTGGGTCACACTCTGTCCCCTGGGCCCTTGAGTGGCACTTCTTGTGCCTGCATCTCCCAGATTCCCTTGTTAAGCCGGCTCCTGCAGCGCTGGCTAGCGTTGCTCTGTGAGATTACCCCGGAGAGCAGACATCATTCTCCCTCTCCCGGTGCCGTACACAGAACCTGCTTCTGGCAGTGACTCTTCTCCCCATGCATGCCGACCTGTGCAAATTGACATAGATGCAAACTTTGCATCCTCTTGTAGGCTCTGCTACAACATACTCATAATAATTTATATATTAAAATTTTTTTAAGACATTTGTGCTTGTGGTGGGGGGTAAGTGGGAATAGAAGAAGAATGAGGAGAGAGGAAGGTAATATTGAGGCCTTATGTACTTTGAAAGTTAGTGCAGGCCTGGGCAGGGTGTCGGTGGAATTTTGGAATATAAGGAGAGCACTGGGTGCCTGGGGAGAGAGAGAGTGGCTGCTGGAGATGGTTTCAGAAAGGAAAGTGGATGAGGATCTAGCTTGGTTTATTTCAAGCTTTGTTCTGGCACTGTATCTATTAGGAATCTTTCAGTGGCAAGTAAGGCAGAAGCCCAGCACAAACTGGCTACAGCAAAATAAGTAATAAAAATGAAAGTCTAGAGGTAGACTTCATACTTCAGGTATGGCTTGTTCCAGGAGTCCACGTCTTCTGCCCCCTTTCTCTGAAGTTCTCTCAACACTGTGCTCATCTATGTGCTGGCTTGGCACCCAGTTTAATGCCCATGGTGGTGGCAGCAATGCCAACAGTGACTCAAGGTCTCCCATTTATCCACTGTCGTGTTCAGTGGATGAGATAGTCTTTCTTTTTCTTTTTTTTTTTTTGAGACAGTGTCTCACTTTGTCACCCTCGGTAGAGTGCTGTGGTGTCATGGCTCACAGCAACCTCAAACTCTTGGGCTTAAGTGATTCTCTTGCCTGAGCCTCCCAAGTAGCTGGGACTACAGGCACTTGCCACAATGCCTGGCTATTTTTGGTTGTAGTTGTCATTGTTGTCTGGCAAGCCTGGGCTGGATTCGAACCTGCCAGCTCTGGTCTATGTGGCTGGACCCCTGTCTTTCTTTCTTTCTTTTTTTTTTTTGTAGAGACAGAGTCTCACTTTACCGCCCTTGGGTAGAGTGCCATGATGTCATACGGCTCATAGCAACCTCTAACTTTTGGGCTTATGCGATTGTCTTGCCTCAGCCTCCCGAGCAGCTGGGACTACAGGCGCCCGCCACAACGCCTGACTATTTTTTTGTTGCAGGTTGGCTGGGGCTGGGTTTGAACCCGCCACCCTCGACATATGGGGCCAGTGCCCTACTCACTGAGCCACAGGCGCCGCCCCGAGGTAGTCTTTGTTGTGTTAGCTCCAGCAGAATAAAGAAGAAGGGCTCTTTTTATTTTCTGTAGAAGCCTCCCATTCCCCTTGCAGCATACAACACATGCATGTTTGCGCATCTGTGCACGTGTGCACTACATTTCTTGAATTTCACTGCCCTGAAGCAGCTTATGTACTAATACTGGCCAGGTGAACTCTGAAGCCTGTCTGTGGCTACTCCTAGAGATGACATTGGGGTCAGCCACACCATGGCTGGGAATGGAGGTGGTTGCTTCCTTAAGGAAATTTTGGACCTAAGAAAAACAGTAGGCTCTTTTCCTTTCCCTGCTCCTCCTTGTGCCATGTTTCAATCACTTTATTGGTTAAATATAACTTTAAAAAATCATAGTAAAACACCCATAACATAAAATTTACCATATTGATCATTTTTCTTTTTTGAGACAGAGTCTCATTCTGTTGCCCTAGGTAGAGTGCTGTGGCATCATAGCTCACAGCAATCTCAAGATTACTCAGGCGATCCTCCTGCTTCCACCTCTCAGGTAGCTGGGACTGCAGGTGCCCACCACAATGCTCAGCTAGTTTTCCTATTCTTAGTAGAGACAGGGTCTTCCTTTTTTGCTCAGGCTGGTCTCAAACTCCTGATCTCAAGCAGTCCTGTCTCCCTGGCTTCCCAGAGTGCTAGGATGACAGGTGTGAGCCACTGTACCTGGCCCTTAAATAGGATTTACAGACTACTGTGGAAGCTTCACTCTCTGTTGTAACAGTGTTTTTAAATTAGAAAATATGCATCAAGTCTCAAAAACTGACTAAACAATGAACTTCTAGAGTACCACACAAGTGTTGATATTGGGGAGACTGCCTGAATTATTCTTCAGCGCCTCTGTTTTCCTTTCTGCAGAATGAGGGTAACCTCTAAGTTTCCATCAGGCTCTAGTATTATAGGACTTCTTGTCTGTGTCTGCAGATATGTGTGCCCAGCTTGTTCATTTTGATAGAAAACACCGTACAGCTTGCCTTCCATATCTGTGGATTCCACAGTGCCGACTGTGGGATTTTAGTATCCAAAGATTTTGTTATCCGAGGGGCTCCTGGAAGTAATCCCCTGTGTATGTATTCTGAGTCTTTGGCAGAAAGCTTTTGTCGCTGAGAGCTGCTGAGATGAACTCATAAAACATATGGTCATTCAGTATCAAATATTGAAAACCTCAGATGAGGACGTTCTTTTATAATGTAGAAAAGAGATGATGGGGAGAAGTTTACATGAGGCAAGATAATTTGAGATAGAGTTTGAATTTATAATTCTTTCAAGAATATGCATGCAGCATGAAAGGATGTGCAAAGAATAGAGTGGGTTGTCAAGAATGAAGTATTTGTGAAATGTGGTGAGATGGTTCTCAGATATGCATCCTGGAAGCTATTAAGGGACGTCTGCTGAGGAGTATACAGCTCCTGCTATTATGATTATTATAGCCACCAGGAAGAGCAAGTAGCTAATGGGGCTTTGAATCTGTAGTAAAGAATAAAAAAAGTTGCCACATCCGAACTTTGCTGAAGATGAAAGGAACCACAAGATCATTTGAAAGAAAAACACTTCATTAGGAGCTTTCAGTAGTGACTTTCCTGCTTACCCCTCTTTTCTCAGGGGCCTGATATTTGCATACATAGTTCAGCAAGGGTGCCTAAATTCCAACAAATGAGGCAGGAATTTCTGTTTTAGGTGAAATTAACTATTTAATAAGTAGACTTTGGGGGATATTTTTGTGATTCCTATGTTGAAGCCATGACCAATGTGCTGGTGTTTTCTTTTTCTTTTTTTTAAGAGACAGAGTCTCATTCAGTTACCCTGGGTAGAGTGCTGTGGTGTCACAGCTCACAGCAACTTCAAACTCTTGGACTCAAGTCATTCTCTTGCCTAAGCCTCCCGAGTAGCTGGGACTATAGGCGCCTGTCACAACACCCAGCTATTTTTTAGAGATGGGATCTTGCTCTTGCTCAGGCTGATCTCAAACTCCCGAACTTAAGCAATCCACCTGCCTTTACCTCCCAGAGTACTGGGATTACAGGTGTGAGCCACTGTGCTTGGCCCTAATGTGCTGGTACTTGTAGGTAGGGACTTTAGGAGTTAATTAGGTTTAGATGAGCTCATGAAGGTGGGGACCCCCACGAGGGGATTAATGCCCTTGTAAGACGATGAAGAGAGACCAGAGTTCATTCTCTCTGCCACTTCAGAATACAGCTAGACAGCAACTGTCTATAAGCCAGGAAAAGGGGACTCACTAAGAACCAAATCTGTCAGTATCTTGACCTTGGAATTCCTGGCTTCTAGAATTGTGATAATGAATTGCATAAGCCACCCATTCTGTGGTATTTTGTTATAGCAGCTCAAGCTGACTAATACACTGACTAATACACTTGGTAAGCTTCTGCACTTGACTATTTTCCTTCTCATCCTTCTTCTAGTCAGGAGCACATGTTCTTTATTCATTATGTAAAAAGAATATTTATATCCTGCCTTATTCTGGAAATGACTTAAGCTTGTATGATATTACAAGTGTATTCATTTGAACTAAGGAAAAAATACAGGTAAGACAATGCATGGAGTACACAAAATTTATGCTAGTGAAATTCTATTCACTGATTTGACTCTGAACTTTCTAGGAACTACCCAGGAAGGAAAGCAAGGCCATTTACAAGATTTTCATGTCCAAGGGTAAAAGTAAACTTTTTAGGAAAAGCACAGATATTTACTGTTCTGAAACTGGATAGAAATGTCTCCTGTGTTTTCATAGAGTTGACACTGTGTACAACAGTAAATTAAATGCTGAAAAGTCAACCTTATAATTCTGGGGGTGGTTTCTTGTAATATCCTTCAGTGCCTGGATAACATCTCTCATCATGCAGGAGTGCAGCCCACTAGAAGCAACTGTGCAGCAGCCGTTGCTGTTTGGTTCCTAGATGCCTGTGACTCTCCACATTGGTTGCATGTTAGAATCACCAGAGAACCAGATAACAAGCCCCAGGCCTAGGCCACATCCCAGCCTAATTAAATCAGGATTTCTTGTGACTAGGACACCCTAATATTTTTCAGAACACCAGGTGATGGGTGGAATTCTCTGGGCTGATGTTATCTAGAGGGAGATTTGGGAGCAGCTCTCTTCAAACAGATTTTTCAGTCAGGATAGCTTAGGTGATGCTGCAATAATAAATATTTTTCTAGAATAACAACCACGGTTCATTTTACATTCACCTTACCTGTATCTCCTAGGCCAGCTGGGGATTTGCTTGCTGTCTTCCTTTTTCCAGTAAAGCACTCACCATCTAGAACGATACAGTTTGCTGTGGAAGAGGGAATGAAAGATACAGCAGATCATACACTGGCTCGAGAAGCTCTGCCCGAGTATGTGCTAAGCTGGTGTAGCACTGAAAGCAAAGGTCACAATATATGTGCATTTCTTTGTCCCTTAACAGTCCACAGGTAGGGGGGCAGTTCAGGGTGGGTAGTTGGGTTTATTCCAAAAGGTGAGTGCTCCACGGACCAGGCTGTTATGTGGCTCTGCTGTTTTGAAAAACATTTATTAAATAGATTTCGTCTTTTATGTGGCTGCTACTTCATCACCGTTTCTTAGGCAGCTCAAAGGGGAGTGAGGAGGATGAATAGCTGCATTTTTGAGGGAATGACCCAGAATTTAAACGTATTTCTTCTGCTTTCAACCTATTGGCCTGAACTTTATCATGAGGCTACATCTAGCTTCAAAGGAGGCTGAGAAATGTAGTCTGTAGCTGAGTTGCCATGTGAAGGCTAAAAATTGGGACAGCTCTATTTCTGGAAGGAAGGAGAGAATGGATGTTGGGGCCAGCTAGGCAGACACTGCCTCATTTCCATAGTAGTTTTTAAGTTTGGTTTTCGCCTAAAAAATCTTTTCTTCAAATTGCAAATGTCATCCTTGGTAATCAGTGTATTTGGAGGTGGTTTGATGAGGTGAGGGGCCGTCTGTGGACCCTGTGCCCCAGCCGCCTCCTCATGCTCTCTGCTGCAGGTCTAGGGCATCTTCAAGGAACCTGGGGGCTCTCGGCAAGTCACTGACATAGATGAGCAGATGACTTACATATGCTGTAGCACCCTGCCAGAATATTGCTCTTTAAAGAAGAACTTTGGAATGAGAAGGAAGTGGTGGAACTGAATCCTTCTGGTCAGTTCTATCCCAAAAAGCCACCTAAAATCTGTCCCTCTCTCTGTCACTCCTCCTTTCACTCTAGCTCCTGTCTCTTTCCTGATCTGCTAGAAGACTCTCCCTCCTTCCATTCCCTACAACTACTGGAGTCATCTTTTTAGAAAGGAAATCTGATCATGTCATTTCCTTGTTTTAAACCCAACTGAAATCCTTCATGGTGGCCAGCGAGTGGCCATCCCTGTAGTGATGGGACTTCTGCCACGCTCTCTTGTTTCATCTCAATCACGTAGCTTACTGCCCCTTCTCCTCCCACTCTCTGGCCTTTGTGTCCTTTGACTATGCCAAGATTAATCCCGCCTCAGAGCCTTTGCACTTCTGCTGTCCATCCAGAATGCCCTTTCCCCAACTTTTTACAGGGCTGACTTCTTCTCATTTTTCACATCTCCCCTTTTTAGAGACACCTCCTCTGGCTGCCCGGTCTAAGGAGACAGGTCCCCTGACCTGCACTCACTCTATGCCACATTACATTACTGTCAGGAATTACCGTCACAGTTTCTGTTTTTACTTACTCATTCCTGTCAATTCTCACTGGAATGTAAACTCCAGAAAGGCAGGGAACTGATACATCTTTGTCGTTGTACATTCTAGGTTGATAGAACAGGCATCTAGAGCATAATAAGTGTTTAAAAATATCGATTGGTAACTGAATAGAATGACTGGGTTTGCCTGTGCTCAGTGGTTAGGGTGCTGACCACATGCACTGGGGCTGGTGGGTTTGAACTGGCCTGGGCCTGCTAATTAACAATGACAACAATAACAACAAAAAATAGCTGGGCGTTGTGGCGGGCGCTATAGTTCCAGCTACCTGGGAGAGTGAGGTCAGAAAATCAGTTAAGCCCAAGAGTTTGAGGTTGCGGTTGCTGTGAGCTGGGATGCTATGGTACTGTGCTGAGGGTAACATAGAAAGACTCTGTCTCAAAAAAAAAAAAAAAATGACAGTGAGTTTTGAGATCCAATAGCAGCGTCTTGGTAGGACTTAGTCTTTGTTGTCTCTTCAGTGAGGTATTGTGCTAAGGATACACGTTATATTTTCCTTTAAGAATTGAGATATTTGGGTGATACCTATGGCTCAGTGAGTAGGGCGCTGGCCCCATATGCTGAGGGTGGTGGGTTCGAGCCCAGCCCCTGCCAAACTGCAACCAAAAAATAGCCGGGCCTTGTGGCAGGCGCCTGTAGGCCCAGCTGCTCAGGAGGCTGAGGCAGGAGAATCTCAGAAGCCCAAGAGCTGGAGGTTGCTGTGAGTCCTGTGACATCATGGTACTCTACCAAGGGTGGTAAAGTGAGACTCTGTCTCTACAAAAAAAAAAAAAAAAATTAAAATTAAAAAAAGATTTGAGATATTCACTATCCATGCTCCTGGAAAGGAGGCTTAGAGGGGATCCAAGGGTTGAGGGTCTTCTCAGGAAGGGATTTGGAGTTTACTTGAAACATGCAAATAGATGTTTGTGGACTCACAATTTCAAGCCCAAAGGCAGAGCTGCAGTGATTTTTGTGTGGACCAAATTAAAAGCAGTTGTAATCACAGGTCTGCCTTATTAGCTACCACCATGGGCCATGAGCTTGGAGCAATTTCCTTCCAAATCTACTTTCCAAAAAAAACCTCATGACAAAATGTGAATCTCAAGAACTGAATTAAGTGACTTGATGTCAAGGATATTAGCTACGGTTTGGTACGGTTTGGTGAAATGCAGGTGAGGAAATATTCTAATGCCTTGTTTCATTTGGACACCGTGGGTCTGCTTTGGGCAGTTTCCACCCTAACAGAGAGCATCAGAGAAGACTCTTGAACAGTGCTGACTTTGGCCTCAGCAGTTAATCTCCTTGTGGCTGATGCTTTGATCTGGTGCCCAGTATTGGATGCCTGAGTTCCTGCAGACCAGGTCCTTTCACCCCAGACCTTCTCAAGAGACAGCAGGACTTGCTAGGCTTTACCATTTTAGATGGAAATAACAAAAGGCTAAGATAGGAGACTATGGCTGAGGTGTGTATGGCTCAGTTTGACAGACCCGAGGGAGGCCCTCATTCTGGCCAGAGGTCCCACCTGAGCCAGCAGGAGTGAGCCCACACTGCCCCTGTGTGCTTTGGGTCTGCTGGCCCCTGCCTACGATACTGTCTGCTCTATTTCTTTTCCTGACAAACTTCTCCTTTTCTTCATGACTGCATAAATGTCACATCCTCTGTACAGTCTTGTCCAGCACCCCTGAGCAGAATTAGTTTCTTTTTCTCTTCGTACATTCAGAGTACTTTTCATGTTGTTTTGCAATGATGTGTTTCCAGGTTTCTCCTGTTGACAGTGAATGCCCTCAAGGACTTGGCTGTATCTTAATTTTCTTCAGAGAGGCAGCACCAGCAGAGCTGTTTGGTAGAATCAGTGTGGAGCGGGTGGAATGGAGTGTGGGTCTACACTCCATCACTTTCTATTTGTGTGACCTTGGCCAAGTATAATTTCCCTGAGGCTCATTTTCCTTACCTGTGAAATAGGGCTGATAATACCTGCCTGGGGGGTGGAGTGAGAATTTTGAAAAATGAGATTATGTATATAGTGGATGAAAAATAAATCAATTTCCATAACCACACCTTAGCTGTTCTTCCTTTCAAGCAGGGTGGTGGCCATAATTTGTATAGGTGTTGCAGACTTCCATTTTCAGAGACTGGTGGGAAATGTCAAAGGCTCTGCCAGGTGCTCTGTGCTGGTGATGAGAGCATCTCAGCGTGATGATGGTAATATTGGTGTTGCTGCTGGTGGTGGTAGTGAACACGTGGTTGTGGTGATGGTGACATTAGTGGTATTGATGGTGCTGTTGATGGTACTGGGTGTCAGCGTGGGGTGGTGATTATAGGATGGTGCTGATGGGAAGGGTGAGGCAGAGGTGGTGATGATAATGGAAGTGTTAATGGTGAGGTGCTGGCGTTGGTGATAGCAAAAGATGAGGGTCTGCATGGTAGGAGGGATTATGGTATGACAATAGTGGTGACATTGGTAATGGTAAGAATGGGGCTGCTGGTGGTAGTTGTGGTAGAGGCAGTAATGAAAATGGTGGTGGTGGTAGCTTTGCAGTTTGGGGAGCAAGCTAGTTTTTGGCACTTACTCTCCGTTCCTCACCTGTTGCTCAGCCTGCCAATTAGGATACAAGGCCCGTCCTAGAGTGATGACCATGCAGCCCGGTTTTCTCTTGCCCTGCCATTCTTCCGCTGTCTGCCTGCCTTGTTCTGAACTCAGTCCCTTGATGTGGGCTTACCTAGGGCTCTTCCCCTGATTCTCAGCCCTCGACTTGGTTCTGACTTTGGCTGTGGGATGGTTTTCCTGGATCTAGCCCAGAATCCCCGTCTGCCTGTCTGCATCCTCTACTTCATACAGTATTGCCTCTTCTGGGGTCCTAGATTCGGCTTTTCACCTAGGAGCCAGAGATACTTCTTCAGTAAACTAGGCCTTTGAGGTGTTTTTCAAGTAAGAGCCTTTAATGCTAAAGGATTGCACTTCTTACTGAAGGGATTGCCCCAAGTTCTAAGAGAGCTCCTTTCTCGGAGAACACAGCTGGCAATGAAGAAAAGACTTTCTTTGAAACAATGACAGCAGATTAACATTCTGTTTAAAAAATGTATCTTTAATTGTTTTCATTATCCTGACTGTGTTCCAGTCTTCTAACATTGCTTAACCTGTTTGCTTATTTATATTCTTAGCAATTCATTTGTTTATATTTCTGTCTCAGCTTGTTCAAAAATCATAATCATCCCATTCTTCTGCTAACATTTATGCCAGCTTTGGTGATGGCACTAAAATCTGGGGGTGGTGGCTAAATTCTCACATAAACATAGCAAAAGCACAATTTCCAGTCTCCTACACAGGCGACACAGTATTGAGCTAAAGCAGTCATTTCCGAGGGGAGGATGCTTCTAGGTAGGTTGAACTTGGTGCGGGGATGGGGATTGGAGGCTGGAGGGTGGGAAGGGGAGCCTGTTTTTGGACCTTTGATGACAAGGAGGATTCTCTTTCCTTCCTGACTGGTTCTCCTCATTAAGGAAATCATTATGCTGAACTTGTGATATTTCAGAGTGCTGAGAGCTGACCACTCTCAGCTCTCCCGGAACTTGCTCTCTCTACTAAGTGCACAAAATAGATCTGTATAGATTTCTTCCTGAAACCAATAGCATTTGAGCTATATTGCTGTCTGTAAGCATTTTCCTGTTATTTCATGAAAACCCTTAAATTGGCTCTAAATTCTGCTAGTAGAAAGAGCATATTATTTTCAGCAAAAGCCCAAGTTCAAGGTCTAGCTTAAACATTTACCAGACCTGGAGTAGTCACTTAACTTCTTTTTATTTTTTTTTTAGTATTATTTTTGAGACAGAGTCTTATTTTGTCATCCTCAGTAGAGTGCTGTAGCATCATAGCTCACAGCAACCTCAAACTCTTGGGCTCAAGCGATCCTTTTGCCTCAGCCTCCCAAGTAACTGGGACTATAGGAACCTGCCATGATGCCTGGGTGTTTTTTTTTTTTTTTTTTTTAAGAGATGGGGTCGCACTATTGCTTAAGCTGGTCTTGATCTTCTGCAGTCTACCTGCCTTGGCCTCCCAGAGTGCTAGGATTACTGGTGTGAGCCACCGTGCGGCTCTTAACTTCTTTTTAGTTTCCACCTCTGTAAAATGGACATAATAACTGCTGTGCCTCATCATAAGGTTTTTGTAAGCTTTGGCTGAGACACTACCTATGAAAAGGTTTATAATGTTAAAAGGTTACTATTACTATTATTGATTTGACTTTTGATATTATCTTGAGACACCAGTGCTCTTTAACTAGGAACTTTGTTGTTTCAGAAAATAATTATACTCTTAAATCACTTTGCATACACAAGTTTCCTCAAATTTATTAAGCCATCCTATCCACATTGAACTTCTAAAGTTGTCTTGGGGCTGTGAAATAAAAGCCAGCTCTGTGATGGATATTGCTCCAGAGTTGTGCCTCTACACTGTGACCCTTGGGCTGGAATGATGGTGCCATCATTCCTGGTCTTAAGCTCCGGCTCAGAAGTCACCTTTTCTGGAATCTTGATCTGACTATGCCTGGCAGGAGTCATTCTCTCATATTACAGTCATTCTCTCATATTTTTGTTCATATCTTTTAACTGTCCCCCTCTAGGGCTAGGCCAGTGGCTCATGCCTGTAATCCCAGCACTCTGGGAGGTGGAGGCAGGTGGACTGCCTGAGCTCAGGAGTTCGAGACCAGCCTGAGCAAGAGCGAGACCCCGTCTCTAAAAACAGCCAGGTATTGTGGAGGGCACCTGTAGTCTCAGCTACTTGAGAAGCTGAGGCAAGAGGATCACTGGAGCCCAGTGAGGTTGCTGTGAGCTATGATGATGCCACAGCACTCTGCCAAGGGCGACAAAGTGAGACTTGTCTCAAACAACAACAACAAAAAAAAAACATTGCCCCTCTCCATCATTGTCATCTAATTTTAAATTGTGCCTGATTGTACAGGTAGAGGGCAGAGATTTTGTGTTTTTTAACCACTGTGTGATTACCAGTGCTTAGAACTGTACCTAGAACATAGTGGGTGCTCAGTAAACCTTTATGGAATGAATGAATAAATGAATGAATGAACAAATGAATGTAGATGTGCCGCCCCCATTAGTTCCTAAAGGGCAGAAATATTTTTCACACCTTCATCTTGGTTAGGGCCTGGTGCTTGTTGCATGAATACATTCCTGGATCAGGACATATTAGATATATTTAGAAAACAGAAGAAAAAAGCCAGTATGGAGTACTAAAGATGCATTGTACTTTTATATCATAATTGTTTAAAATATATAATTTTTACTTTAGGGACTCTTGCTATTTTTATAAAAACCTGTGATAAATATCTGGAGTAGTTTTTAAAAACCAAATAAACCAAATCATAGGTTTCCCTAGACTAGTTTTTAATATAAATTCTTAGTTTTTTGCTTAAAAATGGCATAAACATCGTCAGCGTAGAATATGCCAAAATATATTTTACATGTTTAGCATCCTAATGTATAGAGGTTGACAACTTCCTTTTAATAAGAATTACAGCAGATTCATGGTTAGTATCAAAATAAGGATAGCCCCAAATTTTGCAAACGGCTATTTGCCAGATTTTCTATAGCTCCCTCCCCATTGCTATGTTGGAGGAAATCTTTCTTATAGTAAGGTCTTTAAAATTCTCCTTACAAAATTTTATATCCTCTTCAGCAGATGGGCTGACCGGCTTACGGTCTCCATGGTAACAAGGTTCCTGTATTTTTCCCCCCTTTTTAAAATAGCCTAAAGTCACAGAAGGGAACTTAGATATTAATAGCCTAAGAAATTTCAATGTGAATAACAGTTATTAAATATGCAGCCTTTGATTACTTGTTTCATGATCCAGAATCATTTGTAATATATAGCAACTATGATTAAGCATATATGGCTATAATTTTAATACTCATGCAGATTAGAATGTGACAATTGGTTTGCTGAAATAATTAACTATTGGACAACCTGTTTAAATTAGGCTCTACTTCTCAACTTCCTTTTTGCTAGCTAAATCAGATTATGTACTACTCTCTTCCTATGAATCAACATCATAGTAATAATGTATTAAATTGTTTTAACATCAATGTGGAAGACAAAACCATGTCTGTCTTGTTGCTGTGCAGTTTCTGTGGACATTCATTTTTGTGATAAATGTGATGTTTATGCTAAATATGGAAAAGCATGTTTGATTTCCTAGGGTTACAGCCCATGTTGATTTCTTTGGGTTCTGTTATCTTTGATTGACATGCAGTAAGAAGGGCAACCTGTGGGAGCAGTTGCTCATGCCTGTAACACAGCACTTTGGGAGGCTGAAGTGGCAGTATTGCTTGAGGTCAGGAGTTTGGGATAAGCCTGGGCAATATAGTGAGACCCTGTCTCCACCCCCTCCCCCCAAAAAATAGTCAATTGTAGTAGCATATGCCTATATTCCTAGCAAGGGGGGGAGGCGGAAGTGGGAGGATTGCTTGAGTTCAGGAGTTCGAGGCTTCAGTGAGCTGTGATCACACCCCCGCCCCCCAGTTTGCATGACAGAGCAAGACTCTGTCTCAAAAAAATAAAAAAGAGAGAGAATTGCAACTCAAAACCCACAAATGCATAAATGATTCTGTAAAGCAGGTACACTAGCAAAGCATGAGAAGATATTTAAAAACAGGAGTGTATGTGGTTTGCTAAAATTCTCTCATTTTTTAAGATGTGCCCCTGTTCTTAATGCAGTATGGTTGGACTGCCCACAGAGAAGTCAATTTTTATTTTTGGGTCTACTTCTAAATGTTTATTTTGGTAAAGTCATGGCATTCTTGCTTGTTTAGCTGTAAATATTGGTAGAGGTTGTGAGCTTATCAAACGACCGAGATAGAATAAAGAACGTTTTCTGTCAAACAGCAGAAACGCATTCAGCACACCCCAGAGGGCATGACCCTGTGATGGGCTTTTAAAAATATGTTATTAGAATGAAAATCTTATTATAAGATCATCCGAGAGTTTCATTTATCTAAATTTATTTCAGTATCTGTTACATTTTCCAAGTGGAAAACAAGGAGGAAAACGTTTTAGCAGATACTGAAATAAATTTTACTTACTTTGCTGCCAGCTGATCAGGTTGAGCTGTAAAATACCCAGTGTGGAGGGTATGTGTGAAAGGAGCATTTGATTCTACTGAAAAAAATAAAAGAAAAGAAAAGAATGTTGTTTCTGTGCTTGTGATGAGATTCAGTGGGAGGTGCCCTGGGGTTGGGTAGTGCTGATGACACTCTTATCACTGCTACTTCTGCAGCAGGACTGGTTTCCCAGGAGGCTTTGAGGTCTTGATCTGTATTAATATACTTCCCTCTCACCAAATTATTGGGCTGTGTTTTATCCTCAGTTCCTCTGAAAGCCTGTGTGCAGGTAGTTTATTTGGGAAGTGATTTCAGGGAATGGGATTGGAGAGGGTGCTAAGTCAATACCAGAATGTGTCAACAAGTTGGCCAGCACTGGGAGCAGGTAGGGCTTGGTGGCATTGGGTAGCCCTGTGCAGTCCATGTCAACTGCAGGAGGAAGCAATTTTCCACTGGCTTTAGTCCCTCACTGAGGAAGGCTAGTCTCCCAGGGTTTGGCTGCCTCATGCTACCAGGCTGCACGTGACATGAGTGCCAAACATCCTACACATTGTGGTCAGAGAAGCCCAGGGCCAGGAAGCCAAAGGTCCACGTGTCCGTGTGGAGTTGGTCGCAGCCTGTGCAGAACTGATGGCTGCATCAGGGTCTGGAGTGGTGGGCCCCAAAAGGCATGTAGTGGTTCCTAAAGGCAGCAACTGTGGCTCCTCAGTTCTCTTCTCAGAGCTTTAGTGCAGGGAGAATTCTCCCTTTCTTTCTGCCCAGGAAACATAGGTGTGGGTTCTTCAGTCTTATGTATAAATCCATGCTAACCATCTCACCATCGTGACCCTTCTGATCACTTCCTCAGGTCCAGCATCTCCACTTCACCAAAAGGAAACCATTATCCTGCCTGAGCTTCTTGGAGCCTTTCCAGCTGTTAGGATCAGTTTCAGGTGTTCTTGTCAGGACTTTGGACCCAGAGTCGCGGGAGAATGCTCCCATGTTAATAAGTTCTTTAATATTTTGTACACCCTAGTCTGAAACCAGGGGTTCCCTCCCAATAATCTCCCTGTGGTTCTTGCTGGTATTTATTCCTTTGATGAATAAACAATTTACTTCTGCAGCAGGAACTATATTTCCCTACTGAGAACTGACTCTAGTTATTGGCTCAGTGGCAAATAGATGAACTGGCAGCAGATTCTAAAAAGAATTATCTTGTTGGGCATCTACCTGTGTGAGGACTTTGCAGGGTCTCTGTCTAGGCAAGAAGACCATAACCCCTCTAGCAAGAAGACGGAACTGGCCTTAATGGCCTGGAGAAGTCATGGAAACCTTAGGAGTAAAGATTCTAAGGCATCTATCTAAATGCACCAGTTTCAAGTCATAGAATCCCCTCTTTTCCTCTCAGGGCTCTGACTTTGACATAAGGGACATATTGAGATTGTGCCTTTAATCGCCTCTGTGGGTCGTCCAACTCTACAGTTAGATCCTGAGCCTGACTTTCAGCTCTGTGGCTGTAGGAAATGAGTCAACATAAACACTGTCAAAGAGGCCTTTCACAGTCCTCTTTAACAGTTAACTGACCTGATGACATTATTTTCATTTAACCTTTCCAAGGCTTCCGAAGCAGTTAATACAGTTAATATAGATTTGGATATTATCTTCCTGCACTCCAGTGGATGTTTTTGCATACCATCTGGGGGGCCAGAAAGTCCATGTTGGTGATGTGTGGCTCTGATACCCAAGGCCAAGGCCCAAGTACATTCATGTACTTCATCAGTGACTCCTGAGAGATGTTTGGATCCATGTACTAGCCTTTTGACATAACCAGACCAAAACTAATCTCTGTGTATACTTACATACTGAAGACTGTTTTCCTAACGTTTCAGAACTTCTGCTACTTTTCTAGCACTTTGCTGTTCAGGAGACTGTTAAGGCATTGTCTGCTAAAAACTGCAGTGAACTAGAACAGGTGGCAGCTTGTGTTTGCAGATAGGTTTTGTTTGGTGCATCATTCAGAAAAAAATAATTTTCCATCACTGCCAAGATTTGAAAGTTTGGGTGTTTTGCATAATAATCTGGATTTTCCGCTTTTCTGGGGGAAAAATGATGAGATCTGGCATAACTGGTTCTTTGTTGTTCTAGGAAGACAGTTGTCTGGAGGTGATGGGTGGCGGCTTCCTTAAATAGGCGTCTGCCCTCCTGGTCCTCAGTCCCTCTGAGCCCCACCTTCCCTTGGTTTCAGACCCAGTGTGCTTCATTCAGTGATGTTACCTGTGTGTCTTCTGCAGGGTTTTAAGTTGGTTTCTTTAGGTCTAACTGTTGTTAATGTTAAAGGGGCTTCTTGAAATTATGTAATGTGCAGAAAACTCTTCAAGCCTCATTCTGTGAGGAGTGCTGTTCACCTTGTTTATTGAGCCCCAGGATCAAGATCCAGCCGGTAAGAGCCGGCTTGGTGCAGTACGGGTTACCACACAGCCTCTGGGGCCAGATTGCCTGGGTTCAGATTCTGGCTGTTCCATTTCCTAACTGGGGGACCTTGGGGACATTAATTAACCACTCCCTTTATTTCCTTATATGCAAAATGAAGATAGTAAATGAATGTATGTACAGTAACAGGCTAATAACATTGCCTGGCATGTAGTAATTATTTAATGTGTGTTGGCTGTTTTAATTTACTAATTTATATAATTATTTGATAATGATTATGAACAAGTTTGTTAGAGAATGTCTGAGCTGGCTGAGACTAACTAAATCCACAATGTGGGATCATCTATACCTAGTCCACTGAATAGTTAACTAGATGCAGTAAGCTTCCAGTAGCATTCTCCTGTGCCTGCTGTGAAATATCCTTTGCCCTGAGGGACTACTGAGTTCCTCAGTGTGGAGCTATGCATTATCCATCTGGATGCTCCTCCCCTCATCTGCTGATCCTCTTTTGCAGGATGACTGGCCCACGCCTTAGTGCTGATCTGAGTTCCAAGGGGCACGTCCTGTCCCCGAGCTGGGTTGCTAATTTCAGAGAAGTGCTAGCCTCTCTGTCTAAAATTGCTCACAGTTCACACCTCACGTCTCGTCTTCTGCTCAGTTTCCTTCCTAATTTGTCATTACACAGGTCTGTGTGTACAAAGCCAGACTTTAAGGAAGTTCCCTCTCCTCCCTTGTGTCCTCTGCCAAATGCTTGCAGTCTGACATTGGCAAAGGCTCAGCCTCTGTCTTGCCATGATGGGAGAGGCAAAGAGATGGTCTCCTGCTGTGGAAAGAGGGCAGCTCCCAGCACACCTCTGTCACTGTTCAGAAATGAGCTGATGATTGAGTCTGTGTCATTGCCAGTTTGGCATCGCCATAAAGGGTCCACCTCCGTGTCCGTTTGGTGTGTGTACCACCTTGAGTTGCTTTAGGAATGCATGCATCTGTCGGAAGTGTTTTTTTTTTTGTTTTTTTTTTTTTTTCTTTGCTCTGGTGGTTCAAAAAAACTCCTCTTACACAACTTATGTAGTATATAAAGGGACTGGATTAAAAATAAATTGTGTAGTCTCGGCACAGTGACTCACACTCGTAATCCAAATACTTTGGGAGGCTGAGGTGGGAGGATTGCTTGAGGCCAGGAGCTCAAGACCAGCCTGGACAAAATAGCAAGACCCCATCTCTTCAAAAAAATTAAAAAATTAGCTAGGAATGGTGGTGCATGCCTGTAGTCTCAGCTACTTGGGAGGCAGAGGTGGGAGGATCGCTTTAGCCCAGGAGTTTGAGGTTGCTGTGAGCTATGTTGATGCCACTGCACTCCATCCTAGGCAACACAGTGAGACTCTGTCTCTAAAATAAATGAGTAAATAAAAATAAATAAATAAAATGACTAAAAAAAGTGGTCAGTGAAATGTTGGTCAATATTGAGGTTGCTGTGAGCTATGATGCTACGGCACTCTACCAAGGCTAACAAAGTGAGACTCTGTCTCAAAAAAAAAAAAACAACAGATCTTTAGCTGGGGAAGGGGCTATGAGGGGGATGTTCACAGCCTCTAATCTAGCAGTTCTCAACCTGTGGGTCGTGACCCCATTGTAACAATTAAAATGCATCCTGCATATCAGATATTTACATTACGATTCATAGCAGTGGCAAAATTACAGTTGTGAAGTAGCAATGAAAATAATTTTATGGTTGGGGGTCACCATAACATGAGGAACTGTATTAAAGGGTCACAGCATTAGGAAGGTTGAGAACCACTGCCTAATCTATCTAAATACTGTTTTTCCTAACTAATTGTTTCTTTCTATCTGTTGTGATGCATTAAGAGTTTCATATATTGGCCTGTGTTTATTTGTTGGACCTAAGAAGATAATAGTTAACCAAAAATTTGGGGAAATTTTTCCAATAAGGTATATGGGAATTGAATTTATCTAGTAGTCTTAAGTACTTGCTGAAAAAGAATTACTTTGGGATATCAGAAAACTCACAAAACATTCTTAGCCATTATTTCTATGATCATTCTTTATTCTACTATTTGAAATTACTAACTGCATTTAGAACCATTCATAAGATTTCCCTGTTTTGGGAGTCTCTATCACAGCTTTAGCTCTAGACTTCTTAATATATTCGGTATGTGACTTGAGCAAGTCATTTAATATCTGTAAAATGGACTTAATATTTCACAACATATTGGGAAGCTCAAATAAACCTATTCACCTAAAGTTCTTTTTCAGAGTAAAATGTGATAGTTTATGAGGTGTTTTGATTTCCAGAATATTATAAAGTTATTATTCCAGAATATTATAAACATTATATTCCAGAATATTAATAAAGTCAATATTCAATTGTTAATCCACATTTACCAAATTAGGGTAACACTAATCAATTCTTTTCTCTATTTCTAAACAGTTTAAAACATTTTTGATTAAAAAATTATGCTTATTGTGAAACGTCTGAAAAACAGAAAAGTATAAAAGCCACCTATAATGTTGCTTATTAATATTTTGTTGTATATCCTTTAATATATTATAGATATGCACATAGATACAGGGAAATACATTTTTTGCAAAGCTTTACATGCTCATTTTATTTATTTATTTTTATTAAGTCATGTATTGCTCACTCTTCATACAAGACTATATTGTAGTCCAGTCATGGTGCCTCACAGATGTCGTCTCAGCACTTTGGGAGGCTCAGGTGGGAGGATCACTTGAGACCTGGAGTTTAAGACCAGGTGGAGCAACATAGTGAGTTATCTCTAAAATATATACATATATATATATATGTATGTATACACACACACATATGTATTATATATACACACATATATTGTAGATATCTTTTCCAGTTACTAAGATCTAGCTCATTACTGTAAATCTAATGTGTGAACATATCATGATTTAGGTAACCTGCTCCTGTGGCTGGATATTTGGTTTTACAGTTCCTAATTTTTATTTGTGTCTTTTTCCTTTTTTTTTTTTTTAGACAGGACAGGGCTGACTGATTTTTTATTTTTAAAGATGATGGCTGTTTTATTTTCTTATGATAAATTCTTAGAGTTGGAATTTCCTGGGCAATTGTTTTCTAAGTTGAAAAACCTAATGTACACTACTCCCTTACCTCCTATTAATGAGTTGTAAAATATCTAGTAATGTGGATCATATGCTTTTTCAGAATAATTAATTAATACATTTTGAGTCCAACAGCATGCTCCAGTATTGGATTTATCAGACCAATAGTTTTTCCTGAGCCTATTTAAAGGAGTTATGCTTGAAATACTTGAATACTTCATTGTAGTTTGTAGTTTTACTCTTAGCCCATAAAGTGGTTCTCTTGTGAATTAATCTTACACTAATAATTAATTTTAAATGTGAATCTTTTAGTATCATGGTATGAAATGAATAAGCATTTACTGAATCCTATTTAATCAGCTTTTTGCTATGTGCTAGGGCTATGAAGATGAATGAAACTCATCTTTTTTTTTTTTTTTTTTAAACTTAGCCTAGTGGAGAAATAGACATGTAAATAATTAACATATAAAACATCATGGTGGGCAGCACCTGTGGCTCAGTGGGTAAGGCACCAGCCCCATATACCGAGGGTGGCGGGTTCAAACCCGGCCCCAGCCAATTTGCAACAAAAAAATAGCCAGGTGTTGTGGCGGGGCGCCTGTAGTCCCAGCTACTTGGGAGGCTGAGGCAAGAGAATCGCCTAAGCCCAGGAGTTGGAGGTTGCTATGAGCTGTGTGACGACATGGCACTCAACCAAGGGCGATAAAGTGAGACTCTGTCTCTACAAAAAAAACAACAAACCCCCCCCCCCAAAAAAACATGGTAAGCTACATCATATTATACTATGTCTTTTGAAAAAGAAAATGTTTCCCTCCTGCTGGACCTTTCAAGAGTCAGCTCAATTCAAATGTCTGCTGAAGTGTGTGTGTGTGTTTATGTGTTTAAGCCTGAAATAGAAGATGTCATGGATGAGAAAGGGAGCAAGAGGGAGAGACTGAGTAACACAATCTAGTGGACAGAGCATTTTCACAGACTAGATGTCTGGTATTCAGTTTTGTGTTTTTAAGATTTCTGTGATGTAAAGCCTCTCTTTTTCTTTAAGCCATGAAAAAAGTTTTTTGTATACACAGAAGTCCAGGTGAAGATGGCTGTTTGTTTACTTGTTAGGTTTTTGTATTCCTTATCTATTTTTGCATAAACAACACACATTTATTATCTTACAATTTATGTGGCTCAGGAATATGAGTGTGGCTTAGCTGGGTCCTTCCTTGGCACCCCCTCCCATTACAAGGCTACCATCAAGGTGTTGGCCAGGGCTGGGGTCTCGTGTGTGGAAGGATCTACCTCTCAGCTGACTCACATGGATCATGTCAGGATTCAGTTCTTCAAGGTATGTTGAACTAAAGGTCTCAGTTCCTTGCTGGCTGTTGATAGGAGACCACCCTAAGATCCCTGCTACATGGGCCTCCAGCCAGTGAGACAAAGTCTGTTGGCAGACAAAAAAGTAGTAATCTTTTTTTTTTTTTTTTTGCAGTTTATGGCTGGGGCTGGGTTTGAACCCACCACCTCCGGTATATGGGGCCAGTGCCCTACTCCTTTGAGCCACAGGCACCACCCAAAAGTAGTAATCTTTTATAACTGATCACACAAAAATAATTTCACTAATGTTGCCATATTCCATTGGTTAGAAGCATGTTGCTCCTGAGGATTGTAGAAGACCAGGAAGACGAGGAAGAAGGGGTCACTGAGGCCCTTCTGGAGGCTGTCTCCCGCAGTTTTCAGTGGAAATAAGCATAAGGAGTTGCGATCTGTGTTTGTGGAAGTAAGGGATAGCTGCAGGACAGAGAGAAGAGAGCAAGAACTCAGTAAGGCAGGAAGTGAGAGGTAATAGTATTTATAGGATGATCACCATGCTCCTCTTCTCTAGGGATTTCAAAATCCTGGATGGGTACTGAATTTTCCACAGGATGTGGAGTTGTGTGAGCCAATGCTAAGTAGAGCATAAAGGACAGCATAATTCCAGCTGCCATCTGGGTTATAATAATAGAACGGTGAAGAAAAAGCCCAGGGCATCACATAGGTAGAAGCTATGAATTGCCTTTCAAAGCTGGGAAGACGTCACTAGTGAGGTGACGTTGTCCTGAGTCTTCACATGTGAATAGAAGTCTGCTCTGTGGAGAAGAAGGGCAGTGTGTTCCAGAGAAAGGAAAGTTTTACTGGTCCAGTAGTTTTGGTAAACTGGAAGAAATTCAGTGAGGCTTGAATGAGTGAAATGGGGGAGATAATTATAGCAAGTGAGTTGAGGAAGCATTTGGGGACGTGGCATTTTTGAAAATTTCTAATTTCTGAAAAACCTTGCATGTGTTAATGAGCCAATTGATATGACCGAGTTTTTGAGTAAGGTTCTTTTGGTTATAGTGTGGTAGGTAGTCAGAGGGGAGGGGTGAGGAGAAACCATGTTAGGAGGTGATGACAGTAATTCAGGGGAGTGATGCTACAAAAACATTAAAGCTGCAGTCACCCTTCCCTTGTGTGCCTTGCCTGCTCTTTGTCAAAACTGCAGTTTGCCCAGTTTCTATCAACTTCCTCTTTAGTAGTCAAAGTTTGAGAATTTCAGAGATTAGAGTTCCTCTGAAGAAAGTTATTTGTCTTGGCAATAGCTTCTTAATTATCCTCTTAGAACAGGGGGAAATCACCTTCCCTCCTAGCCTTCAAAGCTATTTTAAGGAGTAATTAATAATTCTGAAAGCCTCCAGAAGCTTAAAAGCCTTACCTAGGCTTCTGAGTGTTCAGTAATAATCAAAGTGATAATCAGGGAGCAGCAGGACTCGGTGGGGTGTGAAAATCCATTCATGTCTCACATCGCCTGTGGGCCGTGCGGTCGGCCTGTGACTTCGTGAGTGAGTGAGTGTGAGTCAGGCCGAGGAGAGGCCCTGCTGCTAAAGTGGAAAGGAATCAATGCCTGTAACTGAGAACACAAGCTGCAGAAAGCGTGCTTTAAAAAGAAGTTAATCTTAAGATATGACACTAAAGTACAAGTAACCAAGGGAAAAAAGGATACCGTGGACCTCATCAAAATTAAAAACTGTTGTGCTCCAAAGGACACTATCAAGAAAGTGAAAGGCCGGGTGCGATGGCTCACGCCTGTAATCCCAGCACTCTGGGAGGCTGAGGCAGGTGGATTGCCTGAGCTCACAGGTTTGAGACCAGTCTCATCAAGAGTGAGACCCCCTAAAAATAGCTGGGTGTTGTGGCAGGCACCTGTAGTCCTAGCTGCTTGGGAGGCTGAGGCAAGAGAATCGCTTGAGCCTAAGAGTTTGAGTTTGCTGTGAGCTATGACGCCACAGCACTCTACTGAAGGTGACAAAGTGAGACTCTGTCCCCACCCCCAAAAAGTGAGAAGATAACCCAGAGAATAGGAGAGAATATTTGCAAATCGTGTTATATCCAGGACATATGAGGAACTCTTTCAACTTAATAATAAAAAGACAGACAACACATTTCAAAAATAGGAGATGAATAGACATTTCCACAAATAAAATATACCAGTGGCCAATAAATGCAAGAAACGATGCTGAGTATCGTTTGTCACCAGGGAAGTGCAAGTCGAAACCACAATGAAATACCGCTTTGCACCCAGTAGGGGTGGCTATAATAAAAAATAGCATAATTTTTGGCAAGAATGTGGAGAAATTGGAATCCTCATACACTGCTGATAGGAATGTAAAAGGGTGCAGCTACCTTGGAAAAATTTGGTAGTTCCTCAAAAGGTTAAATACAGAGTTATCTTATGAACCAGCAGTTCCACTGCTGGGTACATTTGCATTGAAAAATGACACTATATATCTACACAAACACCTGTATGACAGGGTTCATTGCAGCACCATTCACTATAGGCAAAAATTGGAGACAACCTAAATGGGTGTCAACTGATGAATGGATAAATAAAACATGGTCTGAAGAAACTAATTCTCTGTTCTCCACACAGTCACTCAACACAACACTTCTGACACTGGTGTCCTGTAATTTAACTGGACTCTGACACCATGTGAAGATAGCATCAGATCTGGTAGTATGAGGGCCCTTTACCCTTCACATGCCGATTGCAAGTAGTATGATGCTACCCTTATATTTCCAATAGTGGGGGTTTCTATGACCTGCTCTTCAGGTTCAGTTTATTAATAACTTGCTGGAACAGCTCATGGAACTCAGAGTAACACCTTTAGTGGTTAATTATAAAGGATATTACAATGGACGCAGATGAATGGCCAGATCTGGGAGGGTACATGGAGCTTCCACACCATCTCTGGGGACACCACCCCCATGCACCTCCATGTGCTCAGCAATCCAGAAGTTTTCCAAACACTGTCCTTTTGGGTTTTTATGGAGATATATTAGGTTGCTGCTATTGATGACATCAGTGGCCATTGGTGCTCAAGTCAGCCTTCACCCCTGTGATCTCCTCAGAGGTGACTTGAGATGGTTCAACTTACAAGTTGTGACTTCACGATCATGTGAAATCATCCTGTTTTTCACTTTCAGTACCCTATTTAATAAATTGCATGAGATTCTCAGTACCTTATGATAAAACAGACTATGTTTTAGGTGATTTTGCCTAACTAAAGGCTAATGTAAGTGTTCTGAGCATGTTTAAGACAGGTTAGGTTAAACTGAGATGTACAGTAGGTTAGGTACGTTAAATACATTTTCAACGGGATGTAACCTCGTTGTAAGTGGGGGAGCATCTGTACTGATATGTGCTACAATACGAGTGAACTTTGAAAACATTATGCTAAATGAAAACTACATGCAGTGTGTTTCCACTTATAGGAAAAGCCTATTATTGGTAAACCTGTAGAGACAGAAAGTAGATTAGTGATTGCCTTGGTTGGGGTCAGGGAAGAGTTGGGGAGTGACTGCTCAATGGAACAGAGATGTTTTAGTTTACTCAGGCTCTATGACAAATTATTATAGATGGGTGACTTCTCCCAGTTCTGGAGGCTGAGAGTCTGCAATCATGGTGTCAGCACGGTTGGATTCCTGGTGAAGGCCCTCTTCCCAGTTTCCTTCTTTTCAACAGCTGTCTTCTTATGTCACATCCTCACATGGTAGAGAGCAAAGAGAAAAGAAACAAGCTCTCCCTGTCTCTTCCTATAAAGGTGATGACCCTATCTTGAGGGCTCTAGTATCATAACCTAATCACCCCAAGGATTCCGTCTCCAGACAGCATCACACCCTGGGAATCAGGGTTTGAACACAGGAATTTTGCGGACACAGACATTTAGCCCATAGCGGGTGTTGCTCTTTGGGATGATGAAAATAGTCTAAAATTGACTGTGGTTGTTGTCCAAAAGACCATCTGGCTAAAAATACAAGGGAGAGATTTATTGCGATATGGGTTTGTAAACCAGGAAGAGAGTCTCCAGTGAGTATGGAAAGTGATCGCTCTTCAAAGAGGGAAAGAGCAGGTTGGCTTTATGCTTCACAAGGTCTTCCTTCCACAGCAGAGTCACACAGATTCAGCGGGTTTGGGGAATGAGTTATGCATGTTAATAACGTGAGTCAGGTGCATGGGCAGTGGGTAAACACATATGTAACCCACAAGCCACTCCTGTCCAGAGTTGTAGTGTCTGGGTTGTAAATCAGAGTTAGGGGAGCCTGGTAATTTGCCTGATAGCTCCTGTTAGGGAGTTCAGCAAGAGTGTGGCTTTTCTTGTAGCTGTGGAAATCCGGGAAGTTGCACACCAGCCAGGCCCTGAACCTTCTACCTGTAGGTAACTTTCTCTTTCTTAACTATAGGGTCCTTCTTAGTTGATAAAGTGGGGGGAGGGAGGTGTCTATTTTGTCTGTCAGATCACATGGTAGTGTTTGCATGATTCTGAATACATTAAAACCATTGAACTTTATCTTTTTTTTATTAAATCATAGCTGTGTACATTAATGCAACATGGGGTACCATGCGCATACCAATTTGAAATATTTTATCTAACTGGAACTGTGCGCTTTATGTGGGTGAACTGAATGGTATGTAAATTATATCTCAAAGAAACTCTTTCCGAAAAAGAATTTTATAGCCAAGAGCTAAAGAGAAAGCTGGGCTGCGGGGTAGGCAGTGGGTTGTCAGAGGAAGGACTTCATTAGGTAATGTCGTCAGTGGTCACCTAGGATGTGTGTGTGTTTTTAAGAAAAAAATGGATATGCCTACATTGCATTTTTCTTTCCTCTACTAAACCTGGCCCCATGTACTTGTTTAAAAAGCAGTGAGCATTAGTGGAATGTTAAATGGCCTATAGGACTGTCCCATCTGGCTGTTACTCTCCAGGAAGTCTCTTGTTACTTGATTGTGACTGATGAGCGGTTTTGTTCCTATTCCATTTGATTTGGCTCATTTATAGTAAGTCGTGCTGGTGGGTTGCCCTCCTCTTCTTCCCACCATGTCCAGCATTCCAAAGAGCATTTCTTTAAGGCTGTGTCGTCTTCATACACAGGGAGTGATAACATTTCTGATCAGTCAGTGTGGGATAGGGAGGGAGGTCCAGTGAGGATTGGCCTGGGTGTGGGAGTCCCCTAGAGCCTATTCTCCTGGTTTCCCCACGACAGGTAGTGGGCCCAGCACAGTGCATTACCTTGGAAAGTCACTAGCCTGGCACTGCTGTGATACGGTATTTCTCAGGGAACCCATGATCTTCACCCAGCTCGCTAGATGCCTGCTCTGCCAAGATGCGTCTGCACCGCCCAGGCAGGCCCATGCTAAGGTTCCCCTCACTAGGAGTTCCTTACCTTAGGTCGGTGATGGTCATTTGCCAAGCCAACATGGTCATAACTTAATCTTTGAAAAGGAATAAAATGGTTCCCTGTTTGTCACTCATATTCTCAAGCAGGAACTTCACATGCTGCCTGGGCACCTGGGTAACCTCTGGCTGTCACAGGTGGAAGCTTCATTCTTCTGGGCCCAGCTTGCCTTTCTTTCTGTAGGTATGAGTATTAGGAGGAGATAGAATCTAGGGCTGTGGCTGGTGACCTACTTCCTTCTTATGGTGAAGAAGGTCAGGGAGAGAGAGGGAGAAAGAGAGCTACAGAAAAAGAATAATTTTAATAAATGAAAAGAAATGAAGGGATCTTAGAAAGAATAAGGAGAAATACAATTGTAAAATACGAGGAAAAGAGAATGCGGATGGAGGGGAGAGGGGTATCAAAGTATGAACAGAAGAATGAGTTACGTGTGAAGGGTAAAGATGTAGGGAGTGCTGAAAAACAAAAGAGCTACCTGGAATTCTTCCTTCCTTAGGTCCTAGAAATTGCATTTGATTGTTACTAGTGGCCATGGGCATCCCAAGCCCTCCCTTGTGCAGGCCACATAGCCACCTGACAGTGCTCCATTGCTGTCTTGGCTCCTCTGCCTCCTTCTGCTACGGGATAAAGAGGGCCTGGCCTCCTGTCACTGTCAGCCAGTATGCAGAGATGGGGATAGGTCCGCCAAACCTTGTCAGAAGGCCAGGATTCTGGAGAACAGTGAGAGTAGCCTCGTTTAGACTGTTTTGTTCTTCCACTTCCAGAATTACAGTTTTATACATTTAAGTTCGAAGTAAAGACCATGTTAACTTATATCTTAAACAATAACTGTCAGATCCCAGGACTCATAGTAAATGATAATCAGTATCACTCATGACCCAAAGCAATATTTTAATTCAGAAGTTAATCTCCTAAATCAGTCCATCCAAACCACTCAAGATAGGCCTCTTTAGAGTGGGAGGTAAATTTATAAACCAGTATAGGAGACAGGTGGTGAAGGTGAGGCAGGACATCAAACACCCAGACCCGCTGTATCATGTCTGCCCTAGCCCGATGGACTCCATCTTATTCTCACTGTATTTGCTTTCACTTTTGCTTTCTTCTTTCCTTTGCCCCCTCCAAGCACTCGGCCCCGAGACAGGAGTTTTTTAGTTCTAGAAGCAACCTCAGAGAAGGTCTGAGTTTGGTTCATTTTACTTTACAGCTGAGGAAAAAGAAATCCAGCAAAAATGAATAACTTGCCCAAGGTCCTGTAACCAGCGAGTGGCAAGGCTGGACGAGAGCTCAGAGCTTCTATTCTGTGGGTGTAGCCCATGTCCAGATGGGCCCCTCTGTCTGCAGAGCGCTGTCTCCCTGCCGCTCACAGCCTGAGTGTATCTCCCCATGGGCCAAGAGGAGAGTGGGCGAGAAGGCGGCCGGTGACGTGCTAGCTCCGCCAGGTTCTTTATAGAAGGGAGATGGCTGTTTTAGGCACTTCTTACTCTCTCCGTTTGGCTTGGGCTGGTAGCCAGGTGGTCTCCACTTGGGCAGATTTTCACCCTTTTTAACCTGGGTCCTGCTCAGCTGTCTGCTGATGGCCCCTCGTGGATCTAACACAAGTTCTCTGGAGTGGTGGTGGGTGGGGATGGGGGGAGCTCTTCAGGTAGAAGTTTCTGATGCTGTTGGGCATTAGGGAAGAATCTTAATTCACCCCACTAGGTAGAGAGCCCCCGGCAGACTTTTAGCACTGTCTGGAGACATTTTTGGTTGTCGCACCGAAGGGATGCTACTGGCACCTAGTGGGTATGGACCAGGATGCTGCACAGACCGCTCCAGCTGGGGATGTCAGTAGTACTGAGGTTAAGGAACCGTGTGCTCCAGGGCAGAAACCCTTTTTCCTAACTAAGTGGTAATACCTGGGCATAGATGAGTCCAGATAATTGGGGCTTGGGCCAACTGCCTGAGATGATCACTCAGAATTTCTAGGTTAATTAACTTAATTGAAAAAGCCAAGATTTGATGCATACTAAGAATTCTGCATCTCCACGTCTGCAGCCCAGGAGGCATATCCCCCTCCCCCCTCCTTGGTGGTGACATCCTAGAGAAGGCAGAAATAAGGACTTTCTTAGATTAGGGCCTCCAGGGGTCAAAGCATGGTGTTAAATAGATAGAACTCTGCAAGTCATCGTAGAGAATTAGAGGAAAGGAAGCGAGCGTGAGACGGAAGGGTGAAAGACAGATTTCTAAAAAGGCAAAATAGATTGTCCTGTTTTTAGCAATCAAGTTGAAACCACCCACAGCTGTAGGGAAGAAATTATGGTGAGAAGATTATCTCATCTTAGTGATTGTTCCATAAAATTGCTCCAGGCCAAAGAAACTTACTGTCACATATCTCCTTGTGTCCTATATTCTTTATTTTAAACTCTTTTGAAAAAATAGATGTTATTTTACATGTGTTCAGGGGAACTGCTTACCTCATGTCCTTGCTGTTCTGAGGACTTAGTTTTCTTAGAGCTGTTCTCTGCTTATCCAGGGTCATAAGGAATTTCTGCCTTTCTATGATGATGCTGGTCTCTTCCTAGTTCCTTGCCCAGCACACCTGCCATGCTCAGAACAATCAATGATGTTTTATCACAAGTTTTCATTAAGAGGCAGAAGCATAAATCAAGGTGCTTATCCTCATAGAACAAACAATGTACTGGAGCAAACAATAGTTAGATGTGTAACATGAAAACAATTAAGATTGTTTTCAGGCACCATCTGCTGGTTGGCAAGTGAATAGGAAAGGTGTAGGCTTTCTATAAAAGACCAATCAAGGAAAGGTTTGTGTTAAGCATTGGGGGAACTATGTGATTTTTAAATAGGTAGATTAGAAAGCTATATTTCTTGCTATTTTATGCACAAGGAAATGATAGCATATGGAGCTAAATTATAGGAAAAAAGCTCTTTAATTAAATACAAATTAAATAAGGAGTGACCTCAGTTCTGGATCAGTTTATTACCTTTCCTCTATAACTATCCAGTGCTCTGGAAACGGGTCTGCAGGGAGTCACTTCTGGAAACCATGAGGAAGTATCACATTCTTTTGGTATGGGAACCTACCGGCCTGGGGAAGAGACTAGTTTCTTTTCTGTCCAGAGAGTGTTTGGGGTTGGGAGGCAGAAGGCCTGAGCTAACTGTCCCTCTCCACCACTTATTTGTGTGACTTCAGTCAAGGCACAGCAGTCAGGGCCTCTGTGCCCTTCCATGTAGCAGTAACCTGTCAATGTCTTCCTGATCTTACATTCAGTGAATCTTTGAAAATGACTGAGTTTGCAGCCTGTCCTATATTGTAGCCTGTGTCTTCTGTGCAGAGAGATTCAAGAGGAGAAGTTAGCCTCAGTCTCTGCTGTTATGAGCTGTTACAGGAGATGCTAGCCCTTCCTCTTCATGCCCTAGCTGTCCCTCCCATCCACCATTTACACCTCTAAGCCGGATTCTCAGAGCTGAGGTGAAAGGCTCCCTCCCAAATGCTCATCATCTCTGCTGAACACACTCATTATCCTCAATCAGGCCATGCTCTGGCTTCTGGCCTGCTATCAGCCAAACCCTCATGTCTTTAGTACAAGCTGGATCAGGGATATGCCATGTGAGTCTGGCCCATTAGGCCAAGGACAAGCAGCAGAACTTGGAAGGATGCTGGGGAAGGCTGTTCTGCTGTTCCCAGGAACTTGTGCACACTCTGGTATGAGAATTAGCAACCCCCAGGATTACAAGCCCACCAATCCCTTGTCTTATGAGGCTTTTTGTTCTGTGTTCCCATCACAGGCGAGCATCCTTGATGCTTAGAAGAATTTAGGAACTTTATGAAAGCTATCAGCACTCCCACCTCCTGCCTCCAAACACAACATGGAAAGTCCCAGTAGTTTCCTTACATGCATTTCTTTGGGGACCCCTTCTGATCCACCCCAGTTTTCCTGGCCAGCATGAACAGATTCCCTGGGCCCTGCATTTTTTCATGGCCGCTTTGGGGGTCACTGCCTTTTGCACCCAGCTGTTGAAGCCTGGCTCTGTTTTCCCTGCAGGCTGGGGCTCTGCCAGTTCCCTGCTCTAGCACTTGGCAGGCAGCTCCAAGGATGCGGGGCAGCACCACTGCAGGCCTGCTGATGTCTTGGCTGCAGGGTGGCTGCCCTGGCTGACTTTCAACCAACTGGGAGAAGAAAAATTCTCTAGTAAAGCAACTCTTTCCTTCAGCTCTCAGAGGGAGGCTTTGGCTGCCTGATAGGATTTCCTTCCCTCTCATCCCTATGAAAACCAGAAGAATGCTGTACCCTCACTTGGGAGGAGGTAGGTACTTTTAGTCAAAGCAAAAAGAATGAGAAAAATGTAGATTTACTGGGAATCACGTTATTCACTTGTTCATGGAATACTCGCACATGTGTCAGCATGCATTTCTTGCTTCTCTTTTTGTTTTGAAATACTCTAGAAGTCAGATAATCTAAGCATTTATGGAACTAGAGTTTAGACTCATGAGCAACACAAATCTTCTAAATGTTCTCAGGTGTATTTCTTAAGCAAATTCTTCTTGGGTCCAAATAGGATTCATTTTTCTTGGAGTGACTCAGTTTGTGAATCAGTGGGATGCAGAATGCACATGAGCACCTTCCTGGATTCGTCTCCAAAGAGAGAGCCTTGTTACGTTATTAGGTGTAGTAACGTGTGTTATTTTAACATCCACCTTGAGCACTCTTCAAAGGAGGTGAGCAGGGTATTATTTCTGCCCAAACCAAGATTCTTGAATATGATTCATTGAGAAGATAAAAAAACAGAAGCCTGGGAAAGACGACCCAAGCAAGCACTTGGGAAATCATACCCCCCCCCCCCAAACAAGTGGCAAGGATGCAACATGGTCTAAGTGCGCCATCTTGTGGCTTAGGCTGTCATAAACATTTTGCGCTAGAAAAATCCAAATAAGGGTCTGTTCTGGTTCATTGCCTTTTTTTTTTAAATTTCAGATTAATATGAGGATGCAATGATTAGGTTACATTGTTTGCATTTGCTAGGCAAAGTCAAAGTTGTAGTTGAGCCCTTCATCCAGGAAGTGTGGCATGTACACGTACATTGTACCTGGCAGGTGAGAGCACACCAATTGCTCCCTCCTCCTCTCTTCCTCCTCTTTTCCTACTCCTTTCTCCCCTCTATCACCTCTGTCCTCCCTGTTCCTCTCTCCCTCCTTCCCCTCCCTCTTACCCTCTCTTCCTCCCTCCTGTCACATCCCCTCTGCTCGAATTTAATTGTGGGCATGTAGTCAGTTGTTCATCTGTTGGTTTCATATTAGTTTTGACTACATTGGATACTTACTTTTCCATTCTTCTGATAGTTTACTGAGGACAATGTTCTTCACCTCCATCCAGGTTAATACAAAAGATATAAAGTCTCCATCTTTTTTATGGCTTTATAGTATTCCATGGTATACACATACCAAATTTATTGATCCATACATGGGTTGAGGGGCACTTGGATTGGTTTCACATCTTGGCGATTATAATCTGAGCTGTGATAAACATTCAAGTACAATCTTAGGTAAAAAGATTTTTTTTTCTTCTGGGTAGATACCTAATAATGAGATGGTAAAATCAAATAGAAGGTCTATTTTTAATTCTTTGAGGATTCTCTATATTACTTTCTAAAGAGGTGTTACAATCTCAGCAACAGTGTAAAAGTGTTCCCTTCTCTCTACACCCACCCCAGCAGCTGCAGCTTTGGGATTTTGTGATGTGGGCTATTCTTACTGGGGTTAAGTGATATCTCAGGGTAGTATTGACTTACATTTCTCTGATGATTAGGGAAGATGAGCACTTTTTCATGTGTTTATTGGCCATTTGTCTGTCTTCTTTGGAGAAGGTTCTGTTCATGTCTCTTGCCCAAAGATAAATTGGATTGGTTACTCTTTTTTTGTTAATTAATTTGCGTTCTCTGTAGATACTGGTCATTAGCCTTTTGTTAGATTTGATGCAAATATCTTTTCCCATTCTGAAAGTCGTCTATTTGCTTTAATAACTGTGTCCTTAGCTGTACAGAAGCTTTTCACCTTAATTTAAGTCCCATTTGTTTATTTTTGTTGTTGTTGCAATTGCCATTGAAGTATTTTTAATAAAATCTTTCCCCAGGCTGCTATCAAGAGTCTTTCCCTTGGAAGTCCTTTCTTCTAGGATTTTTATCATTCATGTTATAGTTTTAAATCTTTCATCCAGTATGAGTCAAATTTTGTAAGTGGTGAGAGGTGCGGGTCCAGTTTCAGTCTTTTATGTGTGGTTATCCAGTTCTCCCAGGGGGGATTCTTTTTCCCAGTGTATGCTTTTGTTTGGTTTATAGAAGACTGGATGGCAATATGCAGCTGGTTTCATCTGTAGCTTTTCTATTGTGTTCCATAGATCTATGTCTCCATTTTTGTGCCAATACCATGTAGTTTTGATCACTGTGGACTTGTAGTATAACCTGAAGTCTGGTAATGTGATGCCTCCAGATTTGTTTTTATTACTAAGAATTGCATTGGCTATACAGGATTTTTTTTACTGGTTCCATACAAAATGAAGAAATATTTTCTCAAGTTCTTTAAAGTATGATGTTGGTATTTTAATGGGGATTGCTCTGGGTAATATAGACATTTTATTTACATTAAATAAATATTATTTAAATATTTTAAATAATTATTTTATTAAATCTGTAGATTGCTCTGGGTGATATAGACATTTTAACAATGTTGATTCTTCCCACTCAAGAGCATGATGTATTTTTCCATTTGTTGATGTCTTCTGTTATTTTTTTCCCTCAGGGTTTCATAATTGTCTCTGGAGAGATCCTCCACTTCCTTTGTTAGAAGTATCCTCAGGTATTTCATTTCCTTTGAAGATACTGTGAAGGGTATTGTGCCCTTGATTTTCTTCCTGGCTTGCTTGTTATTGGCATATACAAAGGCTATAGATGTGTGGATGTTGATTTTATATTCTGAGATGTTACTGTATTTCTTGATCACTTCCCAGGAATCTTGTGGTTGAGTTTCTGGGGTTTTCTAAGTATAAGATCATATCATCAACAAAGAGTAAGAATTTGACCTCCTCTGCTCCCATTTGGATGCCCTTTATATTGTTCTCTTGCCTGATTGCATTGACTAGAACGTCCAGAACTATGTTGAATAGTAGTGGCAATAGTGGACATTCTTGTCTGGTTCCTATTCTAAGTGGAAATGCTTTCAGTTTTACTCCATCCAGTATTTAGCTGTGGGTTTGTTATAGATGGCCTCTATCATTTTAAGAAATAGCCCATCTATGCCTGTTTTCTAAAGGATGCAGAATTTTGTCAAATACTTCTTCTGCATCTATTGAGAAGCTCATATGGTCTTTGTTTTTGCTTCTATTTATGTAGTGAATTACATTTATGGATTTGTATATGTTAAGCCAATCTTTCATCGCTGGGATAAAGCCTGCTTGATGTGTAATTATTTTTAATGTATAGGTGTAATATATTTGCTAAGATTTTATTGAGTATTTTTGTGTAAATATTCATCAGTGAAATTGGTTTGAAGTTCTCCTTTTTTGTCGGGTCCTTTCCTGGGTTTGGTATCAGGGTGATATTTGTTTCATAGAGTGTGTTAGGGAAGTTTCCTTCCTTCTCAATATTTTGAAGTAGGTTCTGCAGTATAGGTACAAGCTCTTCTTTGAAGGTTTGATAGAATTCTGATGTAAAGCCCATCTGGTGGTCCAGGGTTGTTTTTTTTGTTGTTGTTGGGAACATTTTTATTTTTGCAATTTTGGTATTTGATATTGGTCTGTTCAAGAGATGTATTTCTTCCTGGATAAGTTTAGGGAGATGATGTGATTCCAGGTATCGGTTCATTTCCTCCACATTGTCGAACTTCTTTGCATAGAGGTTTTATTTTCTTTTGTGGTAATCAGAGATGATCCTTTGTATCTCTGTGGTGGCTGTTGTTATTTACCCTTTTTTGTTTCTGATTGAGGTTATTAGAGGTCTTACTTTTCTGTCTCTAGTTAAACCAGCTAAATGATTATTGATTTTATTTATCTTTTCAAAGAACTAACATTTGTTTCATTAGTTCTTTGAATGATTCTTTGATTTTCAATTTCATTTATTTCTGATCTAATTTTGGCTATTTCTTTTCTTCTGTTATGTTTGGGATTGGATCTCTCTTCCTTTTCCAGTCCTTGAGATGATTCATTAGGTTGTTGAAGTGTGTTCTTTCTGTTCTTTGGATGTGGGTGTCTAATGCAATAAATATCCCTCTTAGGACTGCTTTTCTAGTATTCCACAGGTTTTGATAGTTTGTGGCTTCATTGTTGTTATATTTTAGGAACCTAATTATTTCCTTCTTTACCTCTTCTTTGACCCAACTCTCATTCAGTCTAAGGTTGTTTAGTTTCTGTGATTTTGTGTGGGGATGCATCTTTTTGTTGCAGTTGAGTTTCACTTTTAATTGCCTTGTGGTCTGAAAGATACAAAGTATAATTTCAATTCTTTTACTTTGTTGAGGTTTGATGTCTGTCCTTGGATATGATCAAGTTTAGAGTATGATCCATGAGCTGATGAGAAAAATACACAGTCAGTAGTTTTGGGGTGGTATGTTCTGTTTATGTGTATTAAGCCCAATTATTCTAGAGTTATGTACAAGTCCCTTGTTTCTTTTTTAGTTTCTGTTTAGAGGATCTGTCTAGTTCTGTAATAGGGCGTTAAAGTCCTCAGCTATTTTTTATTTCTTATTTTTGTCTCTGTCTCACTTTGTTGCCCTTGGTAGAGTGCTGTGGCATCACAGCTCACAGCAACCTCAAACTCTTGGGCTTAAGCAATTCTCTTGCCTTAGCTCCCAAATAGCTGGGATTACAGGCGCCCGTCACAACGCCCAGCTATTTTTTGTTGTAGTTGTTATTGCTGTTTAGTTGGCCCTGGCTGGGTTTGAACCTGCCAGCCTTGGTGTATGTGGCTGGTGCCATAACCAATGAGCTACAGGTGCCAAGCCAAAGTCCTCAACTATTATGGTGTTGTAGGATATCATATTGTTCAAACTGGTTTAGGGTTTGTTTTATAACTCTGGGAGCATTTAAATTGGGTGTATATATATTTAGAATTGAAATGTCTTGTATTTTTCCCTTGACTAGTATATAGTGACCTTCTTTGTCTTTCTTTACTTTTCATGCTTTAAATCCACTTGTATCTGCAAATAAAATTGTGACCCCTCCTTTCTTCTGATTTCCATTTGCTGGAAATACTGTTTCCCACCCTTTCACCTGGAGTTTTGTTTCATCTTTAGAGGTTAGATGTGTTTCCAAAGACAGTATGTAGTTGACTTGTGCTTTGTTATCTATTCAGCTAAACTTGTGCCCCTTCAGTGGGAATTGAAGCCATTCACATTTATTGAGAGAATATGGTAAATATGGTGGAGTTCTGTTTGTCTTGTTTTGTGGAGGTCTAGTGCCAAATTTTATCACTTGGGCCTTTGTGGAAGCTAGGCTTTGACCTTGCATTTCCAGGTGTCTTTCCTTTGCTGGTGGTCCACTGTAATGGTGTGTGTAGTATGGGGCTGAGTACTTCCTGCAGAGCTAATCTCATAGTGGCAAATTTCCTCAATGATTGCTTGTCAGTAAAGAATCTGATTTTTCGGATTGGATTAAAGATGGCGGCTGAGTAACAGCTTCCCTGCAACTGGGCATGGCGAGTCTGGGGAGACAAGACTCCAGACATCTCTGGCCAGTGGGATCTGCCTATGATCATCCCTTTG